>JAQZBX010037234.1:0-23893 GCA_029593785.1 Cabassous unicinctus | reverse complement strand
AAAAAAAAAAAAAGAGGGAAGCGGGTATGGCTCAGTGGATGGAGCCCCCGTTTACCATATGGGAGGCCCGGGTTCGCGTCCCGAGGCCTCCTTGTGAGGGCACGCCGGCCTGAGCGGTGCGGTGGGCTGATGCAGCAACCTCACGGCAGGAAGCAGGTGTGGCGCAATAGATAGAGCACCCGTTTACCATATGAGAGGCCCCGGGTTCGCGTCCAGAGGCCTCCTTGTGAGGGCGGGCCGGCGCGGCGCCGTGGGCTGATGCGGCAAGACCTCACAGCAAGGGGGAGATGGGCGGACACGGAGGGGACACGCAGCGAATGGACACAGCAGCACAAGCAGCAAGTGGGGGATAAATAAATAAAAAATAAATAAATCTTAAAAAAAAAAAAAAGACTGATGGATGCAGGGATGGGTAAGTGAAAGGGCAAGTACAGTCAAAATATTAATTGTACAGTATTAATATGAATACTCGTCTTTTTTTCAAATTTTCTATATAGAACTTTAATAGAAAATTATCAGGAAAATTAAAAAGAATCCCGTTTTGAAAGAGATGCTGAAAATGTGAGAGGACCGACAATATTCTAAGGTGTTTTGAGACAGGCTAGGATGGGTGGAATCCAAGGCACAGGGGCAGGGATTTGACTTACAAAGGGGGGCAGACAGCTCCTTTACTGTATCAGAGGAGAAACAGGATGATAACACATGCAGGTAAATTTAGTTTGGGCAGCTGGCTAATGACATTTACTGGGATTGACAAGAGCCTTGTGGAAACCTGGACATAGAAACAATGATCTGCTGGCACTGAAGGCTTTTATTTTTTAATGGCTGTGAATTTGTCAGCATGGAGACCCATGCTCAGCTACCTAGATCCAGTTTCATTTGCAGAACAGGATAATCATAATGCCAAGCTCATAGATTATGAGAATTACATGATAGAACGCCTGCAAAGTACCTAGCACAGCACCTCACAATAAAATACTTAATGTTATTCTGGAAGGGCTGCCTTCAGTTCTTTCCATGCCTACTGCTAGTGATTATGTTGCACAGCTGCTCTTCAGGAAGTTGATTTTTACATTGCTATATTAAAGGCAAGGTAACTTGAGTGGGCAATCAGCTAATCAAAACAGCTAACACACCTGCTTTTCCTAGCCACTAAGGTACCATATGGTATGTTTGTTACCAGCATCAGTGTCATTTTGATGTGAGCTAAGGTTTATGGGAACCACTATTTTTGCAATGTTACTGAGAGCAATTTATTAAGTCTTGCACCATCAAACTGATAAAGAACAAATTGTGATAATGTTCCCAATTTCCATAGGGATTGTAAGCAGGAAAGAAATCAGGGGCAAATAGCTAGAGAAAGATGATTCATTATTATGAAACATACGACATTATATTTTACCTGGGAACTAAGTAAAAAGCAAATTATTGCCAAGGGCTGATATTTTTTTAAAAATTTTTAAGAAATGTGTTCAGTGATTTAAGTGCCGTAATTAGAAAATAACATTTTAAGTCTTATTACTTAATTTCAATATACAGTATAAAACAACACAAGCAAAAACATGGTGTGGTGGTTTAGAGCTGCATGTACCCCAGAAAAATATGTTCTTAAACTTAATCCATGGCTATGAACCCATTTTAAGCAGGACTCTTAAATGAAATTACTTCAGTTAAGGTGTGGCCCACCACAATCAAGATGGGTCTTAAAAGTTTATTACTGGAGTCTCCTTTATAAGACAATGAAATTCCGACAGAGAGAAAGCCACAGAGAGCAAGAAGCTGCAATTCAATGGAACCCAGAAGAGAACCCACAGGCCACCACGTGCACTGTCAAGAAGAGCCCAGGACCAAAGATCCTTGGCAGCGAGCTCCAGAACGCCAGTCATTGGGGGGAAAAGGCATTGCCTTGCTGAGTCCTTGATTTGAACTTTCTCCTGGCCTCAAAACTGTGAGCTAATAAATTCCCATTGTTTAAACCAGCCCATTGCATATTTGCTTGAGCAGCCAAGGAAACTAAAACACATGGCAAGAATTTTTGTTGTGCTGTATACTGCACAACTTCAAATCCTAGGAAAAAATTGAATTTATATTATAAAAATATAAAATCACAGATGTGAAAAACCATATAAGACGGTGATTTACACACAGGAGTCACAGCCCTGGGTTAAAAACTTAACTTCAAGACTTTCACTACTAGTTATCATGGAGTAACAGATACTGAACTTGCAAACCCTTGGTAAACAACTAGAAAACTGGACAGAATACATAAAGCAACTCTGTAACAGACACTGGATAGAAAAACAGTGTGAGACTGTGGTGCATGAAACAAAGGAAACCAATGAGGTAAATTCTATAATTACCCCTGCTTTCTGCCTGGAGGCACTTTCCAGACTATAGGGCAGAAAGGGAAAACCCAAGCAGGCAATTTGGTATCACTGAGTTAGAGAGAAAAGAACAGAATTCAGAGGCTGAGGTGGGTGGATATGCAAGGCAGAGATCTGAAGAGAAGGGAGTTACACATAAAAAGAATGCCAGAAATCCACAGAGGGTTGCCTTTGAATCATTGGCTACATATGCGTAGGTAAGAATTCACAATGCCAAGGAAAATAACAAACAAAACAACTACGGAAAGTTCTACTACCAGGAACCGTAGGCTGAACAACTTCCCAAAGATCACACACAGGGCTGGAAGACATCTGAGTTCTGGTGACTCAGGGTGGAGACACCTCACTGAATTCCAAGGTATTCAGTGGAGACACCAGAGAGATCACAGCTCAACAGTAAAACTAAACTAGCCAGTAAAAAAAAACCAACAGATTTGATGGAATTAGCAAACAAGGACTGTAAGAGCTATGATAAAATATATTCAAAAGGTTTAAAGGAAAATATGAACATAAGGAGAAGAGAAATGGAAAGTATAAAAAAAGAGGCAAAGCTGAAAAATTCAGTATTTAAAATGAAAATTTCACTGGATGGAAAAGATTAGGTAACTTGAAGGCAACAGAAACTATTCAAACTCAATGACCATGAGAAAGAGTGGGAAAAAGACTGACTGACTTGTGGAACACTATCAAGTGGTCAAACACACATGTACACAGAGTCCCAGAAGGAGAGAGGGAGAAAAATATTTCAAGAAAAATGGCAAACTTTTCCCATATTTTATAAAATTTACAAGCCTGTAAATCTAGACACAACAATCTCAAAGCAGGATTAACGCAAAGAAAAATCCCGCTAAAATACATTTTAAACTGCTAAAAACTAGTCATTAAGAGAAACTGAAAATCTTACAGCCAGAGGAAGTAAAAATTTAAAAACATACAGGGTAAAAAGATCAGAATGATTGCAGACCTATCTTTAGAAACAATGCAAACCAGAAGATAAAATTTTTCAAGTGCCAAAAGAAAAAATTCAAATTATCATTGTATATCCATTGAAAATACTTTTCAAAAATTAATGCAAAATTAATTTTAGCCCCCACCCAAAAAAAAGAAACCTGAGAAAATTCACCAGTAGACCTGCCTTATAAAACATATTAAAGAAACTTCTTCAGGCTGAAGGAAAATAACAGCAAATTGAAATGTGAATGTACAAAAAGCAATAAAGAAACAGTGGAGGGCTATTTCTAATAATGAAAACGTGAAAACGGGAAATTTTCCCTATGCAGGAAAGTGTAAAAGTGGACAAAACTGCCATAAAACAACCATTTCAGGGCAGTGGAAACTGACACAAGTCAGACAACAAAATGAAAGATGTTTACCCTTGAAAAATGTTCAGCTGGGTAAAAATGTCAGCAAGTCTTTTGAGCCTGGGGCTGCTACCAGGCACCTGTCTCCCATAGCTTTGTCAGTAAAAACTGTAATCTGTGGCTTTGCGTGCTAAATGTGACAGAGTTGGTTCAAAAAGAATGGAGAAAAACTACAGCTTTGCTAAGCCCATGGTTGGAGGCCCAGTTCGTGGTGACTAAAGACCAGTCAGAATTAAACTAGGAGACCTGGAAGTGAAAGAGCCATAGAAGGGCTAACACAAACTCACCACCCATCCTTGACTGACTGCCAAATGAAGTGAAAACTAGGGAATATGGAGACCTGGTTGCAACCTTGAATGTGTTCCTCAACCCCTACATAGCCTGGGAGTCTTAGGTCTCGAGGCATATGAGCCCAAACTCTGCCAAAATCAGACAGGACAGTTCAGAGGCATTATTACAAAAAAACACAAGGCATGATTAAGTAAACTTAATTTATTTAACCCAGTAAAAACTGTATGTAAATGCTGATAAGGAGAAATATTCAGAAGTATTACTGATAGACGTCAGAACATCATGCCATCCAATCCATCCTCCATGAACTTCTTATAGAGGGCCATAAATTTCGCCACAAATGCTTCCAAGTGATAAATGGCTTTGCTCCCCAGCTGGAGACGGTGTTCATAGTAAGCTGCCATCTGGGCCACTTCCCCTTTCAGTTGTCCATCACAATTGTGTAAAAGTTCTGAGAGAAGACCCTGAAGAAAGACAACTAGTAATTTAAAAAGGTAACATTTAAAAATATGAGCTGAAAATGTTCATTGCTCTCATTCAAAAAGGAAAGTCACACTTTAGACTTAATGTTATATGTAAAACATTGAATTCTTTTATGTAAACCAGAAGTCTTCATCCAAAAGCAAAAAGTTCCATAGCTTTTCTGTAATGTCAAAATGTGGAGGTTATCTACCACACTCCAAATACTTACTTGCAATAGAACACAGGGATATAAGTACAAAGATGCTTACTGGAGCATCATTTCAAAAAATAACTGTAGACAACCTAAAGTTCCACCAACAGAGGTCATAGTCAATAAATTCTTTTTATATTCATACAGTGAAATACTAGTCATTCATTTAAAAAGAATGAGAATCTGTTACAACACTGTGAAGTTCTGTGAAACTACACAAACATATGCATACATATATTATTTGTATGTGAGTAAAGGTCTTTGTGGAAAAGGAAGGGTGGATCTTCACTTTTCCCTTTGTATATACAGTATCATTTGAATCTTTTCATGTAAGTATTATCATGTAATTTTAATAAAGACAAACAAAAAACCCTGAATTCTCATATTTTAAATAATCAATCTTAGCTAGCTAGCTAAATAGCTAGCTAGCTGACAGCCCAAACCTGAAGCCATGGCCAATAATATCCTACAATGCTTTCTACCACACTTCCCCACATGCACTGAGCCTCGCTGTCTGAAACGCTTGCTCCCCAGCTACTGAAAGGTTGTTTCCCTTAATACGCCACGTCTCAGCTTAAACAGAACTTTCTCACTTCCTCGGAAATGCCAATTCCACTCTAAATTGGCACCAGCCTCCATTACCATCATTATGACTTTTCCTTTCCTTTCTAGCACTTATAACATTCTGAGAGCCTCTTGCTTCTTTAGTGTGTCCCATTTCACCCAACGAGAATATAACCTCCCTGAAGGCAGGGCCCTCATCTGTATCCTTCAACAGTACCCTAAATGGTGCCTGGCACACAGCAGAGGCTTAGTATGTATCTGTTGATGTAATGAGCTAGAACAGAAGGTGACGATGTATCTTAGCACTGCAAAAGCCCTGTGACCACACAGCCAATCCAATGTCCAAGTCGTAGAGTCATAGGCAACTCACTCTGAAATAGGGTTACCTTCATTATTATCTCAGGAGGAATACAATGAGTTAAAAGCTCATAGAGCCTTCCACGGACTTCAAGGAGCCTATATAAAGACAGAAAAATTACTATTTTGTGATGAAAATAAGAGGTGATTTTTCCAAGTACCTACTATGCACTTTTACCTTATGAATTAAACAATCCAATATAGATACATTTTCTTAAATGGTTTACCATATGATATACATGGAGAAGCTTCTCCTAATTTTAGCTCATTTTTCTAAAAGAAAATTTTCAGAACTCTTTTAAAGTAAGACATTTATATTCAGGTTGTTATGTATACTGAAACACCACTTAGGAATTGGCAGAAAGGTACCAGAAAGTGCCAGGTAGGAATGAAGACTTCAGGACACGTGGAGAGTCGAGCTTATTCACACCATGGATTTTAATATACCTAATGACACTTCAAATCATATGCTTATTATTTTCTCCAGAGACACAATACCTAGGACACTTAGAAAATGGGTCAGGAAGAGATTAAATACACACTAGTCAATTACACACAGTGACAAAAGAGAATACAGACATGAGATAAAATATGAGATATAATATACTGCTACTGCCTAGACTGCTTATTGAAAAAGCAATTTAGGGGGAGAAGATGTGCTGCCAGAGATGAGGTGGTACAAGAGGTTTCAGCTAAGCATGAAACCAGGCTAAGTGAATATGAATATTCAAATGTCTAAATGCCCTTCTCATAACACTTTTTTTGGAAGAGAAAAGGGTAAAGGGAGGAAATGAACATATGACATTTTAAAACAGCAAGAAAAGAAGTAACAATTTAAAATTCCAAGGATACATAAAACAAATATCTTTATCTATATCTCTACATATTCACCTACCCACCCCAAAGGGGGAAAAACTACTCTGAATCTTTGCTAAAATACTACTACAGATAATTCCATGCTTCTGACAATTCAGATAAGTGATTTATAAATAAATTTCTTAAAAGCAGAATTTCAGGCACCTTTCCTGAGACTCTAGGAGTATGAAGTCCTGCCCCATTAAAACTAAATAAAAATGATAAAAAACAGAATTACCACGACGTGCAACACACTGTAACAGATACCTTAATTCAGTCCTCACACCAGCTCTGTGAGGTGTTACTTCCACTTTTTTTAAGTGACAAAACTAAAGATTCAGATAGCTTATACCATTTGACAGTGCTGACTATAGCAGAACCACAATTTAAACACACATGTGTTTTATACAAATTCCATATCCTCCCAAGGTCTGTCAAAGCATTAAACACTTTGCTCTGCACTAGCTTCACTACACTCACTATTCCTCATAACTACCACTCTTCACAGAACAAGAACCTGAAGTTCAGAGAGCTAAGCTTCTATCAAAATTCAAGTTCAATCAGCAGTTAAATCTGAGCCTGACTCCAAAGCTCTAATCCTTCTGTAATATGCTTCAAAATAAAACTCTATTGTTAAAACATAACATAAAGAAATTAATACCATATGGTACAGAATTATTTTAATAATTACACACATGATTTACTTCTGAAAAGTTGAGTCACAATCTTTTTACCTACGCGACTGTGATGGGGCCCACAGCGTGCACCTTACCCATGCTATCACACATCTCATGCCAAGTCAAAGATTTCTAATATTACTCAGGTTTTTTAAAAATTAAGAAATTCTGCATTTACTATGTCTTTGTCATTATTTGTGGGAGGCTAGGAGTAGTTAGGAGCACAGACGCCTCTGTCAGAGAAACATGGGTATTCTGGAACTGTCTCTGCTACTTACTAATTGAATGTCCCTGAATAAGTTAAACTCTCTAAATCCCAATTTTCCTATCTACAAAATAAGGATGGCAATAGCAATTTCCTCATAGGACTGTTGTATGAATTAAATGAGATAACATGGTGTGGGATCTGACATAATAAGCATTCAGTAAATATTAGCATTCACATATTGTCAAATTAGAAAATTATGACCATTCCGAAACAGATCGAACAAGAATCAATAATATAAACAACACAGCAAGACTAAGGGCTCAAAAATCAGAAGTAGTCATTTGGCACTGCTTGGGCCAATGAACAAAATGACACCTGCCCCCTCCATATTTCTGATCTGTCCCACAGCTTTCTGGAATTGACAGAAATTTCTTTCTATGCAGTACAATGAAATCAACTCCCACAATTGTTAGTTTGAACAGGAAACAGCATCTCTTCTTTCATAAGTTCATTTATGAGCTGCCAAATCCTATCAGGAAATTTGGAGGAAAGGCTAGTAGCAGCTGGAAGAATTCACCAAAGCAATAATCAACTAAAGAAAGGTTCAATAATGCAGCTGTTAATTGTCAAATATTTCAACATACTTAGATCCATTAAAAGTAGGGAAGTTCTAATACTACCATTTTCTTCTTAAGAACAAAACAAAAACAAGAAACACAAGTGTCCTGAAGACTCTAAAATCATCTTCAGTATAAAAATATTTTTAAAAAGTAAAAGGCTTCTAAGACACACTATGTTTGAAATTTTATCTCTTCAAAGGCTGAGAGTTCTTCACTTAGCAAGCTTTAAACATGAAGTATATACCTTTTCCTATAACATGGTCTAATGTTATAGGAAAAGACCTATAAATGGTCTAATAAGTTATTTTCTTATTAGACCATTTATAATGTTTGACACTTTTTGAAAACTATTTATTCCTTCAACGTAAAATAACAGGAATTCAAAGTAAACCCTAAGAAAACAGTAAGTACCCCACATGTATGACTCACTACTCACCCCACTAATCTATCAGGCAGCCAAAGAACACATTTTGTAATCTCTTTGAAGAATCTCTCATAAAAACTAGAATTCAGCAGTTCTACCATCCAAGAGGAGAAACATGGTATGTCCCTTTCACCATTATTTTCATTTAAACCAAGGAAACTTAAAATCTAGCGGTTGCTCTCAGGTTATTCTGAACTCCAGAACGATCAGCTACCCTTTCTAGAGTCCAAAGATGGCTTCTCAGTTCTACCTCAGTGAGCCTAAGGAGCCTTCTCCATTCTGCCAAAAGAAGTGGGCCCAAAACTGTCACTCCTTACCTGGAGAAGCAGATTCCCTTCTTATTCAGATCTGTTATAAATCAAACAAACTAGTGGTTAAGCTGTTTTCAGTACGGCCCTGCCACTAACTAATAAAACCAGAGTAGTAAATGGAAACTATTTTACAGCCGATGTGCCCCGAAAAACTTCCTGAGGACCAAGGTATGTGCGTGATCCTTATTTTCACAGAAGCTACCATCACACATGCATGCAGGATTTTTTAGTTCTAGAATGTTACTACACAATCTCTCCTGCTCTTCCTAACAATCCACACACAAGTATCCTTGAAGGGTAATACTAACATTACCTCTAGGATAATATTATCTGCTGAAACATACTTGTTAAAAATTAGTAGGATAAGAACTAGATGACTAACTCACCATCTAGTATCTTTCCAGCATACGATGCAACCATTACAAAGGTATACATTGTTCTTTCCAATATTAGAAAGCTATACACATTGTGCTATGTATTAATATGAAGTCATTTGAAATCCTGAAAGGAAAACTAAAAATTCCAAGACTTGTTTCAATGTATACATAAATTCTACTTTTACACATTAACAGCTTAATAAAATCCATGACATCACATACTAGCTATTCTGAAACACTAACTTTCTGAAATTAAATCCTACCTTTTCTTTAAAAGTTTAATATGTAGATTCAAGATTTAATTATAATTCTAAATGGCCTGGTGTTAGTATAAAACAGCTCATCTAAAACTCATAAAATCTTCACTATCGTGATGACAAAACTTTGATCACTGCCTTTTTCTGTGGTTACCTTTGTGGGGTCTGCTGACTGACAACAGCATTAGCCGTCTCCCTCAGATAAACCTCCCAATCTGTCTCAGGGATTTCTTGATCTGCAGTAAAAGGATACCTACAGGACAAACAAGAACAAAATAAGTTAAAGAGAAGTATGCTTCTGCCCCAAATATTTCCTGTGGTAACTGCCCCTTTTTGCTCACTGTTGCACTCTGCAGGCTTCACACATCAGAAGGGCTTTCCTTAGATTCCTGCAGGACTTCTCTGCAAGTCTATGAGCCAACTGTGAAGGAAGATTCAGACCTTCCTTCTTGCACACAGTAGATAACACATGGCAAATCTACAAATAAAATAGCAACATTGCACAATCCAACAAAAAACATATTGAGACCATTTCTGTTGATAACATCTTTACAGGCATTTTTAACTGTATTACTCCCAAAATTTTTACAGGTGAAACGTGTAAAGGTACTTTACCACTGTGCCATTAACACAATGTCATATTATTTTGTATCAAATCTTCCAAAATCAATTAACAGTATAGAAGCTGTTTACTGTGAGAAATCAGTATTTTCATTGATAGCTGGCAAGAATGATAAAGGGAAGAAAAGTATTAATATTGTTTCAGACTGACTCTGGCCCCCTACCTAAGGAGTGGGCTCCTGAGGGCATGCCCACATCATCTTCTCACAAAACCTACTCCCTCCACACTTGAGCCTTCTTTTACAGTCAGCTAAACCAACCTGAGGTAGAAGACACTAAATAACTGGTCCTCGCCTAGTTTCGTAGAGTTCATATCTACATGTTGAAGGGAAAAGATGGTTTGAAGAGAGTATGTTCTATATATTGGTCTCTGATATTTACGAGGATATAGATTGGTCTGTGCCTCTACCAATGGATAGGACCAGGGTCACAGGCGTTCTTAAATTACTGAAGTGTTTCACTAGGTTTTTACAAAAACAAACATGACAGGAATATACACACAATACCCAATGAATCTGAACTGCATTTGTCCTGAAAAGTTTAGCAGGACTTACGTCTTCAATGCTGGGAGCTGGCACGCGGACTGCCAGGCACCTGCTGCGAATGGGTGGGATCACCTTCGATGTGGAGTTGCAGCACAAGATCAATCTGCAGGTGGACATATACTTTTCCATGGTTCTGCGCAAGGCATGCTGGGCATCTTTGGTGAGTTTGTCAACCTCTGTCAATAACACCACTGAGCCAAGGAGAAACAAAGCAAACTTGAACTTCAATATCCATCTCCTTCTCCTCCTCATTATTCAGAGTGAAATCCTGAACAATAAGCCTGCATGTCTTACTTTGGCAAATTAAAGTTATAGAGATGGTGAGGATAATTTATTTTTATTTTTAAAAAGTCCCAACTCCAGACTAAAATAACACTAGGCTAAATGAAGTTAAAGAAGTTACTTTGTTGTAGAATTCATCAGTCTTTACTATATTATAACATGCACTAGAAATCACCACAACAAGGATGTACTGTGTTGCATTTCCCCAAAATATCTTATCTCAGGAACATAGTTTTGTGTAACATCTTAAATTTCAGCATTCTAAGGAATATACTTTAGAAAACACTGTTGCAAGAGATGTAGAGCCAATAAGGCATAAAGACATCTGGCCACTTGGACAGCAAGATTCCACTGACCATAGACAAGGATGGGCATTTAAAGTGTTTCTGGAATAATATGTAGGAAGGGACTAAATCTAACTGTTGTACTTTTCCTTATATTAAGAAATTATTTTCAGAAGGCGTCGGTGGCAGTGGTAGTAATATAGCATTTGAATCTCCCCCATAAAAACAGAGCAACTAAAGATTCCAAAAGCAGACCCATGGACAACACCTATATCAAAACTAAGTGACAAGTTTTACCTAAGAAGCCCTAAATATGAGGGAGAACAAACTAAAATTTAAACACCCATGTGGTATCGAGTTTTTGGGGAAGGAAGTAAAAGGAAGCAATTGGGTATCTGACAGCCTTTAGGAAAGGAGAATCCCCAAACTGCCCACAGGAACACACTAGAAAGTATCCTGTGCCAATCTGTCAGTAGAAACTGGGAGTGGGATCCAAAGGGCCAGGCTCATGAGTGAGAGCAAGGAAACCATGATGCAGTAAGTTATAGCCCTTTAAACTCTTCAAACAAAATGATGCTCCTTTCCAAGATGATGTTCCACAATGAGAAGAAATCCTGGAACTGAGCAGAATAGGAACAACAGAATTGAAGAAAATAATCTGACAAAAGTGGCAGAGATGATAAGAAGCTCTCTGAGAACACAAGGCTATATATACAGGTTTATCACTTTGAAAACAAAACAAGAGGCAGCTCTAGAGCCCTGAACCTAGAAAAACCCTCCCGGCCTAACGGTCCTTCCTAAGAGTACAGGAAAACTCACTTCACTTGATCATGGTTGAAGTCAAACAGTTATGAGAAAAAGGAGTATAGGACAGAATAAAATCCCTGTGTACAACACAAACCTGAAAAAGATGCCCACAAAACAGACGGAAAGTATATGCTAATATCACAAAATGAGCTTTTAAAAAATGAAGAAAATGATTCAAGCTATAAAACAACAAAAATGGAATGAAGTGACAGAACTCAAGAAATAATTAGGGAAGCGGGTGTGGCTCAGTGGATAGAGGCCCCATTTACCATATGGGAGGCCCGGGTTCGCGTCCTGAGGCCTCCTTGTGAGGGCACGCCGGCCTGAGCAGTGGGGTGGGCTGATGCAGCAACCTCAACGGCAGGAAGCGGGTGTGGCGCAATGGATAGAGCACCCGTTTACCATGTGAGAGGCCCCGGGTTCGCTTCCCGGCGCCTCCTTGTGAGGGCAGGCCGGCTCACGCAGCGCCGTGGGCTGATGCGGCAAGACCTCACAGCAAGGGGGAGATAAGCAGACATGGAGAAGACAGGCAGCGAATGGACACAGCAGCACGAGCAGCAAGGGGGGGATAAATTAAAATAAAATAAATAAATGTTTAAAAAAAAAAAAAAAATTAGAATTACAAGGAAAAATCATTTCAGAAATGCTTCACAAGAAGGAACATGAAAACAAATGTAATGAATAATACCTTAAATGAAAAGGAAAAAAATTAATAAAAAAAAGATAAATATTGAGATAAAGTGAAAGAAATAGACAAGAGAATCCAACATGCCTATAACAGGAGCCTGAAGAACACCAAAACAGTGGAATATAATATATAACAAAACTAAAACTCAGGAAAATTTTCTGAACTAAGCATGCATATTGAAAGGGCACAACATAGAACTTGTAAAATCAACCCAGAGCAGCCAAACACCACGACATATTCTAATATATACCAAGACATATTCTAATACAATGATTGGACTTTAAAGGAAAAAAAAACAAAAAAAAAAACAAAAAACTAAAACTAAAACTTTGGCCATCCAGGTACAAAAAAACATGTCACTTATAAAGGACAGCAAAATCAGTTTCATCAGACTTTGATGGTACTGCTTTATGCCAGTAATCCAGATAATGGAGTAATATATTTAAGATGCTTGAGAAAAGAAATGTGAGCCACAAATTTTATATCCAGTCAAAGAGTTATAGGGCTCAGACAAACTACTATAAACATACTAGAATGCAGGGAATAGTGACCCCAAAAGTAGCCTTTCCCAAGAAAACCACTAAAGAATAAGACTCAGACTATGAAAAAGACCAGAGGTACATAAACATAAGAAATGGAACAAATATATAAGGACTAAGAATAAATAACGGTTATAAAAGAGATTGTGCAGCACGTATTTGCAGAAAGCTCTGAAAATATATAGTGTAATTACAATGAGCAACTTCAATATTCTCATGGTAGGCAGGAATCCAATACACAACTGCAAAACAAAAATAAAACAAACACAGAAAGAGAGACTAAGGGTATTACATAAGGGTATTAAGTAGGAAGGTAATGACTAAAACAAAAGTACAGACCTCCCTAAATGAAAGAAGACACACCAAAAGAGATTTTCGCAAAAATCAAAATGACAGAGATGAGGCCAAATACATCAATAAATGTATTTTAAATGGGCTTATCTCCCTTATTAAAAGAAAGCAATTTTCAGATTGGCTAACAAAGTAAATTCCAACACTATGCTATAAACAAGAGAAGCATCTAAAACAAATATACTGAGAAAGCTTAAAAAAACAAAGGACAGGCAGGCAACGAGAAATGCCAGGTGATTATAATTATAAATAAAGCTGGGACACAATCTTGTTATCTGATGGAAAGCAATAAGAAAGATAAGAAGGACACTTAGAAAAGCTAAAGGATACCATTCACCTTGAAGATTTAACAAAATATTTCTAATTATGTACTCAACAACATAACCGCATTCATAAATCAGTAACTGTAAGAAACACAAGAACTAGAAACATACTAATAGTTGGAGACATTAGCATAGCTTTTAATTCAAAGATATTTCAAATGCACTGTATAAATACATAAATGTAGAAAATCTAACAAAATAAACAGTAAGGTAAGTCACTTATGTATACAAATATATTGAATTTTGAGCCCAGATAATAGAGAATACTATATTTTTACATACACATGAAACATCCACGAAATCTGTTATTAGTTACAAGAAACCTCAAATTTCAAGAAAAGAATGCAAATGCTTTCTGACCATAATGCGATAAAAATATAAATTAACTTTAAAAAATAAAAAGGCACTTTCACATGCTTTTTTTTTTTTACACTGTACAACCCACTTCAGTGCCAAGGCCTACGCACAAGGCCAGGCAATGGTTCAGGGCTACAGTTTGCTCTGGCATGAGACACTGAGAGGTCCAGGGGGATGGGCCTGCCATAAATCCAAACCCATGCATTCACATGAAATTTTAAACCATTCTATCAGACAGCTATGAGATGAAAAGTGAAATACAAAATTAGATTAGAATTTCTTGGAAATAACAATTATGAAAACATACCATATCTGCTAAAGCTGTTCTCACAGGATAATTTATGGCATTAAACACATGTCAATAAAAATGAAAAAATTAAAGTAATCCAAAACAACAGAAAAGAAATTAAAAATAGAAAGCAATTAATTTGAAAACTAACAGTAGAACCAGTATCTCAGTGTTTCTTTGGAAAAACAAAAAACAAAAAACAAAAAAAACCCAACAAATAGGCAAACTACTATCTAAACTAATAAAAAAAAAGAGGAAGAGGAGAAAGCATAAATACATACAATTAGAAATGACATGACGGAAATAACCATCAAAACAAAATTAACAATTCTAAGCAACAAAGAAAACTGAAAACATAGATTACATGGGCAATTTTCAAGAAAAATACAACTTTGAAAAATTAGGCATAGAAAATAGTGAAAGTAGTTAAAGCTCTGTACTGTAAAAAGACCACCAAGTTCAGGTGATTTCACAAGGGAATACTATCAAACTTTTAACTATCGGATAACATGAATGCTACTTAAATTATTTTAGAGGATAGAAAAGGAAAACTTCCAAATTTGTTTCATAAAGCAAATTTAGTATTAATGGCAAAATCTGACAAAGCACCAAATAAAATATTACAGAGCAAATGATGCAATATAAACCATCAGCAGGCAGAAAAGAGCAGCAAATTGTAAAAATTACGTCATGACCAAGTGATGTTTACTCTAAAAAAGCAAAGCAGTTTCAGTAATAGTAAATCCCATAATATAATATATCATATTAATAGAGCTACGAAGAAAAATTGTGAGATCGTATCTATGTATGCAGAGGAAGCGTTTGACAAAACTGAATACCCGTTTGAAACACTCAATAAAATAGGAATTGGTGAGTACTATCATGATCAAATACATATACCTCAGGTCAAAATCTAGAAGTAACTTTTTAAAGGGGAAACACTAAGGCTTTCCTTCCAAAATCATGCCAGGGATGTCCACTGTCTCCACTACCATTAAATACTGTGCTGGAGGGACTAGCCAATTTAATTAGACAAGAGAAAGCATTCAGGAGCATAGAAATTGGAAAGGGAAAGGAAAATCTATCTCTATTGACAGGTGATAGGACTATATATTTGAAAACCTAAAGAATCAATAGAAAGACGATTACAAACAGAGAATTTAATAACATAGCAGGATATAAAATTAAGATATAAATATTAGGGAGCAATGGGCATTCCCAAGCACTGCTTGCTAGTGACGGTAAAGACCTACCTCCTCTTTCAATGAAGAACCTCGCAAAATATACCAAAAGCATTAAATGCTTGCATATTTATCAACACAAAATCTCACCTCTAAGAAGGTATGCATATATATGCATAGAAAAAAATATCAGAAGCTTAAGACCAAAATGTTAACAGCAGTTGTCTCTGGATGGTAGAATTACAGCATTTAATTTTCTTTTTATCTAAAATTTTTATAGTGAACATAAAACTCTGGTCATAAGAATGGCAATTTTTAAATCATGTAACTTATTTTAAACATAAAGTGATTTTTCATTATTCATCTAGTTCTAAAATAGCAAATAGTCTCCTCTTTCCCACAAACTTCCATTTCATTAAACTACAAACTCCAGTGACCCCTCTTGTTCGTATGAATCTCCAAAAGGTAGCCTAAAGCTTGGCACAGAGCAGGGGCTTAAGAGATACTTGCTGAACAAATGCAATGTATATGTCCCCACCAGACCTCCTATGACACCCATGGCTTACAAGTTGAAGGTCTGCCTCATAAAGAGGAATCTTCTTAACACATACCTTTAAAATCTCTTTGAGAGTTTGTTTCAAGCTGCTGTGACTGTGCCACCGTTTTCAACATCTCCTGAATGACAGCCCGGTCACTATTCCCGGCATCGCTGCACAGAACAAAACAGGTAAATATTTAGAGTACCATGCTCTTATTCTTACCCTGTTATAATAAGAAAAATGCTGACAACCTTAAGTGGTTAAAATTTTGATCAAAAATATCAATACCTAATTACACCCACAAAACTTTAAAAGTGAAATATTTTAGGGTCATTAGAAATACAAACAATACTTCAATACTCAATTACAATTTGATCAACTTCACTGAAAACACTAAACACATTTTTATGTGAAGTTTACTGTTTAAAAATAGCAATAATTAGTAATGGCTTGGCAACTACTTTGACACTTCTGCACCCTCTATCAAAAGGTAATACCTAGTAGATAGACAGGAGGGAGGGGCAAGATGGCGGCAGAGTAAGGAGCTCCAAGAGTCAGTTCGTCCTACTGGGCAGTTTAGTGATCACCCAAAGCTATCTAAAGCGCCTGTTTGGGGGCCCCAGGAGACCAGAAGAGCATCCTGCAACATCCTTGAAAGAATGGAAGGAGGAGACTGCCCATCTGCAGAGAAGTTGTGTGAGGAGAGCACTCCACGCCACGGAGGCCGGTGCCCAACCTCCACGGGCAGCACAAGCTGCATCGCGACGTATTCCGTGGCTGGAGTTGGGAGCTCCATTTCCCAAAAATGTGGGAGGAAGAGATGGTCAGAAACTGACTTCAGCTACTGATTCATAAATTTGGCTGGCTAAAAATAATCCTAAAACAGCTAAAGTTTGAACCTGTCCAAGTCAGAAAGAGGCCAGTAGCTACAATTCTGCCCCCAGCATGAGGGGAAGCTGGACTGACTGAAAATCATAGTGATGGTAGGGACGGGCTTCTTTGCACCCAGATCGGATTGCAGCCCCAGCCTAGGCCCCAGCCCTGCCTCCAGCAGGGAGGAAGCTGGAGGGAACTGCACCAGCCTCTCCGGCAAATGCAGGTGCTTTCAGCCCACACAGACTGAACAGTCAGACACCTGGGGCTCCATTCCTGACCCTCAATAGGATAGGAGGGGGACTGGTGTCTCTTCAACCTCTCTGGGCAACTGTAGGTGCTTTTGGCCCACATGGACTAGTTTGTTGGGTGTCTGTGGTTCCATCTTCACCCCTTAAAGGGCAGAAGGGACAGCCTTTCAGGGCAACTGCAGGCACGTTAAGCCCATGCAGATTAGATTGTTGGGTCCATCCCCAACCCTGGCAGGGGAGGAGGGGAGCGAGAACTACATTAGTCTACCTGGTCAACTGCGGTCAGTTTCAACCCACACGGCTTAGTTTGCTGCCCACACGGCTTAGTTTGCTGCCCACACCTGAAGCTCCAACTGTGCCCAGGCAGGGGAGAAAGGGCCGTGAAGCTTCATCAGTCTCCCTGGACAACTACAGACGGTGTTGGCCTGCACGGCTTGGATTACTACACCCAGCTACAGCTTCATCCCTAACCCTGGCAGAGGAGAAAGGTGGGAGAAGCTGCATCAGTTCCTGGGGCAACATGGACAGCTTCACCATTCACAGCTCACAGCACCAACTACATCCTCGGCTCCTACTACACATCAGCAAGGGAGAAAGGGCAAGAAAGTCCTAAACTAAAGAGAGAAATTGCACCCAGAATAAATACATCTAATAAGCCATATGTCAAGACACCAACAAAAAATTAAAATCTGTACCAAGAAACAGGAAGAAATGGCCCAGTGAAAGGAACAAGATAAGTCTCCAGATGACATAAAGGAGTTGAGTCAACTGATCATAGTTGTTCAAACAAATCTGAATAAATTCAATGAGATGGCTAAAGAGATTAAGGATATTAAGACAAGACTGGATGAGCACAAAGAAGAATTTGAACACATACAAAGAAAAACAGCAGATCTTCTAGGAATGAAAGGCACAATAAATGAAATTAAAAATACACTGAATGGAGAAACGGATGTAGCTCAGTGGTTGAGTGCCTGCTTCCCATGCACGAGGTCCTAGGTTCAAACCCGTTTCTTAAAAAAAAAAGAAAGAAAGAAAGAAAACACTGGAGGCATGTAACAGCAGATCTGAGGAGGCAGAAGAAAGGATCAGTGAGTTTGAAGACAAAACAGCAGGATATACATTCTTCTCAAGTGCTCATGGATTCTTTCCAGGATAGACCATATGCTGGGTCACAAAGCAGATGTCAATACAAGAAACAAGATCAAAATTATACCAAGCACTTTCTCTAATCATAATGGAATAAAGGTGAAAATCAATAACAGGTAGAAAAAGGGAACATTCATAAATACATGGAGATTAAACAACACACTCTAAAATAATCAGTGGGTCAAAGAAGAAATTGCAAAAGAAATCAATAAATATCTTGAGACAAATAAAAATGTGAGCACAACATATCAGAAGCTATGGGATGCAGTGAAGGCAATGCTGATAGGGAAATTTATAGCCCTCAATGCTTACATTAAAAAGAAGAGCTAAACTCAATGACCTAACTACACAGCTTGAGAAACTAGAAAAAGAACAGCAAACTATTCCCAAAACAAGTAGAAGGAATGAAATAACAAAGATCAGAGCACATTTAAATGAAATTGAGAACAAAAAAAAAAAAAGAAAAAGAAAAACAGCAGAGAAGAATTAACAAAACCAAAAGTTGGTTCTTCAAGATTAACAGAATTGACAAACCCTTAGCTAGAACAGCAAAAAAGGGGAGAAGATGCAAATAAATAAAATAAAAAATGAAAACAGTGACATTATTACTGACCCAACAGAAATAAAAGAGATCATAAGAGGATACTATGAACAAATGAACATCAACAAACTAGACAATGTAGACGAAATGCAAAAATTTCTAGGAACATACAAACAAACTATACTGACCCCAAAAGAGATAGGAGAACTCAACAGCCAATCACAAGTAAAGAAATTGAAACAGTCATCAAAACCTCCCCAATATAAAAAGCCCAGGACCAGATGGTTTCACAGGTGAGTTCTATCAAGCATTCAAAGAAGATTTAATACCAATCTTACTCAAACTCTTCCAAAAAACTGAACAAGAAGAAACGCTGCTACCAAACTCATTCTATGAAGTCAGTATCACCCTAATACCAAATCCATATAAAGGTATCATGAAAAAAGAAAATTACAACCCATCTCCCTAATAAATACGGACACAAAAATCTTCAACAAAATACTTGCTAATCGACTCCAACAACACATTAAAAGAATTATTCCCATCATGATCAAGTGGGTTTTCTACCAGGCATGCAAGGGTGGTTCTACACAAGAAAATCAATCAGCACAATATAGCAAATTAATAAACCAAAAAAGAAAAATCACATGATCCTATCAATTGATGCAGAAAAGGCATTTGACAAAATACAATATCCTTTCTTGATAAAAATACCATAAAACATAATAATTGAAGGAAACTTTCCCAACATGATAAAGATCATATATAAAAACCCACAGCTAACACTGTACTCAATGGTGAAAGATTGAAAGCTTGCTCATTGAGATTGGGAATAACACTGTCACCACTGTTGTTTAATATAGTGCTAGAGGTTCTAGCTAGAGCAATCAGGCAAGAAAAATAAATAAAAGGCATCCAAATCAGAAATAAACTTTCATTAATCACAGATGATATGATCGCACACCTAGAAAGTCCCAAAAAAAAAATCTACAAAAAAGTTGCTAGAGCTAATAAATGATTTAGCAGAGTCGCAGGATACAAGATTAATATGCAAAAATCAGTAGTGTTTCTATACACTAGTAATGAGCAACCTGAGGAGGAAATCAGGAAAAAAAATTCCACTTACAATAGCAACAAAAAGAATCAAATATTTAGGAATAAACCTAACCAAAGAGGTAAAGCACTTGTATTCAGATGCATCACTAAAAGAAATTTTAAAAGACCTAAATAAATAGAAGAACATTCCATGCTCATGGTTTGGAAGACTAAATATCATTAAGATGTCAATTCTACCCAAAGTGATATACAGAGTCAATGCAATCCTGATAAAAATTCCATCAGCATTTTTCAAAGAAATTGATATCACAATTTGGAAGGGTAAGGGGCTCTGAATAGCCAGAAACATCTTTAAAAGGAAGAGCAAAGTTGGAAGACTCTCACTTCCAGACTTTAAATCATATTACCTAGCTACAGTGGTAGAAACAGCATGGTACTAGCATAAAGGCTGACCAATGGAACTGAATCAAGAACTCAGAAATAGACCCTCTCATCTACAGTCAAGTGATTTTTTTTTTTTTTTTTTTTAATTTTTATTATACAGTAGAGGGGATTGAACCTGGGGCTTTGTACACGGGAAGCAGGCGCTCAAACCACTGAGCTACATTTGCTCCCTACTGTCAAGTGATTTTTGACAAGGCTGTCAAGCCCTCCCAAAAGGGCAGAGCAGTCTAATCAACAAACGGTGTTGGGAGAACTGGTTATCCATAGCCAAAAGAAAGAGAACCCTTATCTCACACTTTATATAAAAATTAACTCAAAATGGATCAAAGACCTAACTATAAAATCTACAACCATAAAGCTCCTAGAAGAAAATGTAGGGAAACATCTTCAAGACCTGTTGGTAGTTGGTGGATTCTTAAACTTTACTCAGAAAGCATGAGCAATGAAAGAAAACATGGATAAATGGGACCTCCTCAAACTTAAAACTCTTTTGTGATTCAAAGGATTTTATCAAGAAGGTGCAAAGGCAGCCCACTCAATGGGAGAAAAGATTTGGAAATCCTATATCTGATAAGGGTCTGAATTCCAATCTACATAAGGAGATCATACAACTCAATAATAAAAGAGCAAGGAATTCAATTTAAAAATGGGGAAAAGACTTAAGACATTTCTCCAAAGAGGAAATCAGATAGCCAAAAAGCATATGAAAACATATTTCAATATTACTAGCTATTAGGGAAACACAAATCAAAACGACAATGAGATATTCTCTCACCCCACATAGAACGGCCATTATTAAAAAACCAGAAAACAATAAGTGCTAGAAAGGATGTGGAGAAGTAGGAACACTCCTTCACTGTCAGTAGGAATGTAAATGGTGCAGCCTTTGTGGAAGACAGTTTGGTAGTTCCTCTGGAAGATAAATATAGAACTGCCATATGATCCAGCAATTCTTCTACTAGGAATATATCCAGCAGAAGTGAAAGTGGTGACGCAAACAGACCTTTGCACACCAATGTTCATAGCGGCGTTAATTCACAATTGCCAAAAGATGGAAACACTCAAGTGTCCATCAATCGATGAATGGATAAACAAAATATGGTATATACATATGATGGAATACCATGCTGCTGTAAGAAGAACTGAAATTGGGATACACATAACACAGGTGAACCCTGAAGGCATTATGCTAAGTGAAATAAGCCAGACACAAAAGGACAAATATTGCATGGTCTGACTAATATGAACTAAATGTGAATAATAAATGCATGGAGTTAAAATCTAGAGTATAGGTTATTACGAGACAAGAGGAGGGCTGAGAAGGGGTACTTACGCTTAATGTATGTAGTGGTTTTAATTAACTTGACTGTAAAAGTGTGGAAATGGATGGAGTTGATGGTAACACATGACAGCAAGTAGAACTAATGCAGCTGATTTATAAATGGGATTGTGGCTGAAAAGGGCAGTCTAGGGATGTAAATATCAATTGAAAGAAAGCTAAAGAATAATCTAGGGACTGAATAACATAGTGAACCCAGAATTGGAATGAACACTGTGGTTAACAATACAAATACAAGAATGTCCTTCTATGAACTAGAACAAACGAACATCACTACTGGCAAGGTGTTATGAATGTAGAGGAGCATGAGAAAAATACAATTAACGTAACCTATGGACTATAGTTGACAGCAACACTGTAGTATTCTTGAAACAATGCCAAAGATGTACTGTATTAATAATAGGGGGGTATGGAAAAAATACACCAAATGTACACTATAGACCACAGTTAGTGGTAATAGTCTGATGGTACTATCTCATAATTTGTAACAAACGTTCCACAAGGATGTAGTGTGTTGGTGGAGGGGTGCTGTATGGGAATTCCACATACGTGAATGATTGTTTTGTAAGTTCACAACTTCTCTAACCAAAATATGTTTTAAAAAAGTTATTACCTAGTTACAGCTAATGTCAATTATCAAAATACAAAAATAATTACTTGGAGCAGAAATTTAACCCCCAATCTTCTCCTCATCCCCAACATGGCAAAGATCTGAAAAACAACAAGCCTGAAAAGTCTGCTCCCAACTCCCACAAAGTTGATTTAAGGGCTTAGCAAAGGGAGGGAATGAGCAAGCTGAGTTTAAGACACAAAGTCAGGACTCTCCAAGCTATACTCATTACAGCCATCTGTCATTTATACCTATACTATAGCTTTGGCACTTAAGCGCCTCACAAACCAACGAACACTACTTGTCAATTTAGGTTGAATAAATGCTAATTTCAAACACCTGAAAAAACAATCAGCTTAATTTCTAATTGGCTATTCTTGTTACAGAGGAACTCACAAGAAAAGGGGGGCAAAGCAATCAGCTTTAGTTTATTTTCTCAAACAGCCATCACGTTTTTCCAAATTCACTATTATTACATCAGTATATTTACACTGTCTCTTTTATAATCATTGTCCTAGTCAAGAATCCAAACATTTCCCTTTTGCCTATCAAATTAACACCCCCTCTGCTTTTATGATCAGACCCATTCCCACCAAACTCACTTCTCTTAATACTCTTTGACATACCTACAGAAAACAATAATACCTACCTTATACAGTTAAATAGAACAATATACGTAATGCTTTCCACTGTGCCTGTGAGCTTAGAACCATACTCCCCTTCTACTCCATTCAGTCTCCTTCCTCTCCTGGAAGTGGATGCTCACTCATCTCTGCCACTGCCTGTAACACTGCCTGTGCCTGAAGATGTCTTTGAGTCTCTTCTTCAAGAACACATCAGGCCCCAGGAAAGCACTGAAGCCTTAGCCAACTTCACTCCCAATTCAGCCATTCCTACACCAGTTACTTAACTGCGTTGCATGAGTTTTCACTGTGCCTCAACAAGAACCTAATCTTAGTATCTCAAGAAAGATAATATAAATGTAGGTTGATGGGCTATTATAATACCTTATAATAAAAAAAAAAAATTGTTTTTAAAAGGAAGTGGCAAAGAAACATCTAGTAACCCAAATTCAGTTTCTCTGAAATATTTACTCCAGACATTATAAGCTTTATAAACACACTTCTGAAGGATCAATATAATTCAACAACTTACATTGTATTTTGTGCATAATGTGCTTGTGAAAAACACTGAGCTCTGTAGAAAATGCTTAAAGACATTATTAGAATCACTTGGCTTAGGGGTCTCAGGGAGAGACGAAAAGTGGGAAGTTCCTAGGCCTCCTATTTCAAACGAGGCAGCTTCATTTTAATCTGCTTTATATACTGGGCTTCCACACATCTGATTTTTTTTTGAAGCAAGCATTTTACTCTATTAAAAAGAAAAAAAAAAGAGCTGGAAATCGTTATTCTCAAAATGCTTATTCTGATATAGTAACAACTTACCTGGGATTAACTTCAAGGTG
>JAQZBX010037233.1:0-23874 GCA_029593785.1 Cabassous unicinctus | reverse complement strand
TGACCACTAAGAGAATAAGAATCTCCCTGGAGTCTCTGAATCCCAACCCTTGTCATATGCCTGCAAGTGCTTGAGCTGAGAGTGTGACGTCGCATCTGACCACATTCAGAGAATTCTATCAAATGTGTATTTCAGGTAATTGTATAATTTTCCAATAATTAATGGAATCATTAACAGTTTGACCATTACATTTTTTTTTCTTTCATTGTATTCTGACACCAATAGTGTAGTTCCAAAAAAATTTATTTGTTTGATTTTAACACTTGATACTTTTTCTGAGCATAGAATTGTAGGTTGAAAAATGATGCTAAGGCAGGATTTTAAAGACATTGTTCCATTGTTTTCTCACTTCTGTGATGTTAAGAAGACATCTGAAGGCTCTGATTATCTTGTGTGTTGTGAATCATTATTCCTTTCTATAACTGGCAAAATTGGTTTTAAAAATTAACCTGCCTCTATAAGCCCTTGAATTTTTCCTATCATTATGTGTGATATTACTTGATGACATGGATAGTAAATGAAAACACAAACAATGTATTGCAAAAATATTAAGTTATTTTTATTTCACACCCCAAAATTTTTAAAATCATTTCCTAATCAATAGTGAGTTAAAATAATAATTGACAAATATATAAAATGAAGCAAATATTTTATGCTAAATAATTTGCTAATGCATTTTGCAAATTAGCAACAAATTTATTCTTTGTGGTAGTAAGAACATAAGGGAAACTTTAATGGGATATATATTGTTTGACTTATTTGTTTTGTTATGTCAAAGTCTATTCTACAGAATGATGTATGTACCTTACAAAGATTAAACTTACATTTAGTAGGTTTGATTTTAGAACAGTGAGTTTTCTGTTTTCCATATAATATTGTGCCTTAAGGGAAATTGTGTTATCAGGACCTATTTTGAAGGAATTATGAGTGCTTATGGGTTCTTAGCAATGTTTTTGGGTGGGAAACTGTATTTGGCAAAAACAAAAGACAAATTAGACATTAAAGTGGTTTTGATATATTGTGATTTTGTATGAAAGTTAATTTATAATTTAGTATTTATCAATCTTATTATCTACTAAATTTATGTGACTCAAATACCTGTTTTTCTCACTAAATACTTTGTCCTATGAAAAAGATGGTGTATTGTTAGGTCAAGTCATTTTTATATCCATTAAATGCTATTTTAAGCTTTAAAAGATGTCAACATAAGCAAATTCATATACCAGGTTATTATTATTTCTATACAAATAGCAAATTAAGAGAGAGATAGAAAGAGAAAGTAAGGGAGAAAGAGCATTTTCATTCTTGTGAAATAAAAATATTTGTGTAGAGTTTTAATCATATTTGCATTTACTGAGGGTCATATTTTGGTTGGAAGATATTAATTTTCTCTGTTCTCGTGTTTGTTAATTGTCATTCTGTTTCTGGAGCATTTCTCAATGAGTTGCTGGAATGACACACAAAGTAATTAATCAGGATATTTAAAAAATCAAGCAAAATAGTTTTGTTTCCACTAGATTTAACCAAAGGGGCTGGCAATTTAATATGATCTTGTATAACATTTCCTCCCAATGGATTTTTTTAAGACTTTATTTTTCATATTTCACATAATATATTTATATTTCACAAAGCATGTTTAGGGCAATCATAGAGTATTTGTCCTTTTGTGTCTGGTAAACTTTTTAATTGAAGTTTATCATTCATTCATGAACATACATAAACAATAAGTATATAGTAAAAGTCGTGAACTTACAAAACAAACATCCATATCATCATAGAGGGCTCCCATACATCACCTCACCACCAACACCTTCCATTGTTGTAAAACAATTGTTACAAACTGTGAAAGAGCATCATCAAAATATTCCTACTAACTACAGCCCATATCTTACGTTTGGTGTATTTTCTCCCAACTCACCCGCTTATTAACACCCTGTATTAGTATTATATATTTGATATAGTTCATGAGAAAATGTTCCCATATTCACTGTGTTATTCAGTCCCAGGCTTTGTACAACCCATTCAAAGTATACACTCATGGCTTTCATTTTCATCACAGAGTTGTGCTGTTATCACCACAGTCAATTTTAGAACATTTTCACAAAAGGAAAAATCCCATACCCCTTTATTCCCCCCGGTTGTTGTCCCTTAGAATTGATATAATATTTTCTTTGCCATTGTTGCAAAAATATTACAATATTACTGTTAACTATCATCCATAAGTTACATTAGTTGTAATTTTCCTGTATATCACCGTATTCTTAAAAATTTATAAAAGAAGAGCATTCTTCTACTATTAATTACAATCTTCATCCACCATGGAAATCACTATATTACACAGTCCCTAGATTATTCTCTAGCTTCCTTTCAATTGATATTTATGTCTGTAGACAGGGTTTGATATAACAAGACAGAGCCTAGAAAAGTGACTGTCCCATAAAAGGCACCCCAGAAGTATGAGCTCAAGTCTTTTCTTCCTTAATCATAAGGCACAATTGGAAGATATTTTTCCTGTTGTGGCATAATTGTTACAGAGTTTTGTGAATTCCACCTACCTCAAACAATGCAACTATTGTTCAGATTAACATTTTCCTGCAGAATGGCAGTTGGCAGGAAAATAATTATCAGTAAACTGAAAAGTGTACAATCCTTAATAGCATAGATAATGTTGTGCCTCACTCAAAAATATAACTATCTATATATATTACAATGTAGATTTTCAAAAATAAATTATAACTAAAAAACATACACAGAATTACAGAATGAACTGCAAACTTTGCCACAAGGCTTCCTTAGGCTATTTTAAATTGCAGAGCGCCTCATCACCAGCTCTCTCAATTCCTGACAGCAAGCAGACAGTAGGCCACATTTTTGAAGTTGTAATAAATAACAGGTTGAAAATGTTTATGTCAAAATTTATGTCATGTTTAAAAACAGCAAGAAATAAAAATGTAGCATGTGAGACACCCCCGCCCCTTTCTTTTGGTGGGTTAGAAATTGAATTTGCTTCATAGTGTTTGATAAAATCCATTTTGTACAAATAGAATATATTCTAGTATTCTGTTTAGCTGAGTAAAGTTAGCCAAGATATTGAAAGAAATGTAAGTTGGATCTCTTCTTAGGAATGTTGGCCCTTCTTAAAACGTTCTAGTCAAATTTAAAGCTTTTTGCATAACCTATGAAGGCCTAAGTTGGCCATAAAATTTATATTCATTACATGCTTACTTAATATGTTCCGCTTTCCCTTATTTTCCTCAATGCATTTGCCCTGAAATAAATTGGAAATAAATTCCTGAGATCATTAAATATAACTGACACCACTGGATTAAATGGAATTCTTGGTGTCTTTGTGTTATGACATTCAAATCCCACTGATGGTTAATAGCTTGCACTTCAACATAAGCTAGAAATCCATCCCAAGATATATATCAAAGTTGTAGACTCATTATTAACTCTTGTAAAGCAATTCTGTAGTTGTGTTGGTTCTCAGTGGCCCTTACCTTCTTATTCTTTTTAAGGAAATACTAGGCAATACGAAGATGTCCATTGTATAATGGGCAAGGCATTGTACTTCACGAGTTGTAGCTGAAACCCCTGTCTGTTTACTGTCCCATCTGTGAAGTCTGCTGGACAGAGGAGGCACCCTGGAAATACACAATTGTTATGTCAGACCATCCCAGCTCCAGTGGCTTTGCTGATGTATATTAATGGAAAGAATTAGGGAAAAGTCATTCTAACTTTTTCTCAGCTCTTTAATATTCAGAGAAATAGTGGAACCTTAGTCCGAAGGCGATCGTTAACGCCTCTAACTCAGTGTGTTGGCATTTGAAGCAGAGTTCAGACGCACCTCTGCGAGGCCACACCTGGCGTGTGTGTGCATGTGATTTCGCAGCTTCAGTTCCACAGTGCCGTGGAGGCCAAATCCATTCCTTTGAATCCCGGGTACAAGTGTTTGATCAGCCATCCTTTGCCTTTCCCTTTTGCAGAGGAAGGTCCTAGGGCATTTAATTGAGGTGAAGTGACATCCGGTCATTTGAGTGTCTCACATGCATCATCATGCACTACGTAGGGCAGAGAGGAAAACTGAGCTGAAGCAGAGGAGCCAGAGCTGAATGACAGGGAAGGGAGTAAATTAAGAGGAAGCAGGGATCCAGTGCTTCTGAGACAGGAATAAGGCCAAATGAGAAGCATAGTCATACTCTGGAGCCAGAACGCATTCAGTAAGAATTTTATTGAAATAATTTTAAAACAGAAGATTAGCATAACACAATCCAAAAAAACATTTAAAGGAAATTACTATAATTAAAATGTGCAGAGAGAGAGGAGGAGTAGAATTGAACGAGGGCATTCTGTTATATTTGCCTTCTATAAAAGTAGTTTTAAAAATAACTCATAAATTGATGGGGTTTCCAGGATCTAATAGCGTTTCATAAACTGAGCTAAATTCTAGTACTTATTCAAGTACTCTTAAATTTTTATAACTTCCTTTCAGTCATGTTCTTTTTATATGGTTTTAAGTATTTATATGTGTATAGTGTATGTATCCTGACTATATACACATATTTCTACAAAAATTCAGTTGTTTAATTACAATTAACATTGTGTCTCTGACCAAAGATACACTTATTAAAAAGAGCGGTGTTTTCCCAGCAGTTAGAATACACAATGGTCCTTTTCCTACAGAGTGACAGAGGCTTGCAGTTAAGTTCTGTGAGACAGAAGAATCCAGGACCCAACCATTGGTGTGTCGAGAAGAGACCCAGCTAACGATCCTAGAAGGAAGGGCATTTTAGAGGCAAAGAAAGGACATCAGGAGACAATAGCAAAAGCTGGCAGAAAACAGGAGAAAATGCAGGCGCCATCGGAAATGTCCACGGAATAAGACAGCACAGAGCCTGGTCATGTCCTCTTTGAAGATGTTCCCAGAGAAAATGATTCTACTCTGGTTTGTGTATTCTGCATTCTCCTCCACCCTGGGCCTTTGAAGCACGACCACTATTCACCAAAGCCTGTGCCAGTACGTCTGGTGGGATTTAAGAGCAGGTGGACACACTCGGGTTTGCATGAAAGACCCAGGAAGGAATTTCCTAAGGTGAGAGGAAGTAGTAAAACTCTCCCTGAGTCTGTGGATCATTCTCGAAGAGAACCCTTGGTTTTGTTTGACAAGAAAAGAATGCATGTATGATACTAGTATGCTGCTCTCACCCCACTGTTTCTGCAAGGGAACTTGTCAGAACTCTGACAAGAAAAAAATCAAACTGCCCCCCTCCCCAAATGAATAAGGTATTGAGAGCACAAAGAGATACTGATTTTTGCCAGTGACACACAGTGTGTAGCGCAAGAGGAGGTAAAATTTACTTTTGTTCACTTGTGGGGCCTCTTCAAAATGTTGGCAATGAAATGTGAATTGGTGAGTGAAGACATAGTACATTCAATTAACAGTCTTGCAGGGGCTTGTCCCTTGCCACCCTGACTCAAGTAATTAGCCACATTTGTCCCCGTATGAAGCAGGAAAGAAAGCAAAACAAACCAACACAAGTCAGGATCTCACTGTGGGATTAAATGAGTGAGAGAGAGATCGAAAGGCAGGTGCCATGTTATATAGCTTTTAACACTAAGTCTACACGTATAGATTGGGAGGAAATGGTGGAATATTTCTGGAATATATGTGAGATAATATATGGAAACTTGTTGAATTCATGGGATGGAATACTTTGGGAAAAGAGAGGAGGTGGTAAGGAATTCTCCATAACTCTGCTGAAGAGGACAAAGCTAAATATTCTGATTTGTTCCTTTTATTGTGAGATGATTTTACCTCCTGCCTGATATGTGCTGTGAGACCATAAATTATTGCTTATATCAGTTTAGGTCACAGAAGACTAATTATTTGAACGACATTTCTTTTGAGTTTATGCTAGAGGTCTCTGCTTAGTTTTAGTAGATACTGGTAAACAGTTTTGCAGTGGGGTTGTACAACTCTACATGCCAGCCAGCAATAGATGAGAGTATTGATTGTTCCACATTCCTGTCATCAATCTATAGTAACAATCATATTCGTTTTAGTCATTCTGCTTTGTAATAGTGTTGTGGTGTATATTAAATTCACTTTTCCTCTGGACTAATGAGATTGTGCATTTCAAATGTTTCTTGGCCATTTGGATATCTTTTTTTGTGAAGGGCCTGCTCACATCCATTGCCCACTTGGTAATTCTTTACACCTGCAGTTAATACATAATACTAAATAATATCAAGAAAATGTCGCAGAGTTAAACAGATAAACAGACAAATTCACAAACACAATGGGAAATTTCAACATACTTCATTCAAAACATGAAAGAAAAAGACAAAAAATCAAAAAAGATGTAAAAAATCTTAGAATTTTTATAAAAGAAAATGAAGAGTCATGACTCTACCTTGCACCATATACACACACATTCACAACCACAGAACAATCCAGAATAGTGTCAGTGGAACCAAACAGGGAGCTTTCTATATCTCCAGCTCAGCATAAGTAGGAGGCACTCTGAGAATCCCACGGGCAGTGTTAGTGGGGCTGAACAGGCCAGTCTTCTTGGTAGGAGCAGGTGGTGCTCGGATTCCCCTGCTAAGTAGAGTCAGCAGAGTCCAGCAGTGACTTGAGCCTTCACCTCCATTTGGCATCAAAAAACTGAATGGAGAAGTGCAAGTGGACCTAGTTGGTAGTTCACTTTACCCACTTCTGGTGTAGTGGGGCCCAGTGGTGAGCTGACATCACATGCTGACCCAACAGCAATGAGGTAGAAGAAGGTGATGGGAGATGGGGATATTTGGCATTTCATTCTGCCCTCCCCCTCCCCTGGTTCTGTGGGTCCAAACAGGAAGGTGAGCATCCACCCTTATCTCTTAGCAGCAAGGCATGTGAGCCAGCCCTCTGCTTCTCCCTTCTCTGGTGTCACTATAGGCCATCAGGGAGCTGAGCTTACCTCTTTGCTCCGAGACCGCTAGGCAGTATGAGCCAGTGCCCCACTTTTGCCTGGAAGGTGTTATAGGCTGAAGTTGAACGTATACCCCACTCATCTACAAGGAGGCAGCTTGTGTCAGCTCTCCGCATTTGCCAGGGAGTTGTCAACAGAGCCTGGTAGAAAACTAAACATAAACTGAACATAAAAACCTAGCTGCCCCCCCTGCCACACCTCAATGGGAAAACTGTCTCCTAAAATATAATGATCAAGTAGGATTCTAAATCTATAGTATAATATCAAAAATGTCCAGGGTACAATAGAAAGTCACTCATCATCACAAGAACCAAGAACATTAAAACAAATGAAAAAAGATAATCAAGAGATGCCAACACCAAGATCACCAGGTGATGTTACGCATGTGGACTATAAATCAGCCATGAGAAAAATCCTTCAACTCACAATTGCACATTTTCTTGAAATAGATGAAAAATGGAAAATCTCAGCAAATAAAAAGACGTTAAAAAAAAAAGTATATAACTGGAAAACACAACAAATGAAATTTTTTAAAAATCACTAGATCTGCTTGTTAGTAGATCAGAGTTGACAGAGGATAGAGTCATGAACTTGGGGGCAGATCAAGAGACTTTACCCAATCTTAATAGCAGAGAGAAGATACAAATGAAAAATAAACATAGTCTCAGATATATAGAAAATAACAAAGGACCTAGGATTCATATCACCAGAGTCCCAGAAGGAGAGAAAAGAGAGAATAGGATGGAAAAGGGATTTAAAGAAATAATGGCTAAAACTACTTGAATTTTCTAAGATATAAATCTACATATTCAAGAACTTGAACGAATGCCAAATAAGATAAATCCAAATAAATTCATACATATACACCATCATTAAATTTTGGGAAACTAACATATGAACAAAATCTTGAGAAATGGCCAGAGTTAAATGACAAATTATTTATAGGGGAGCACCAATTCAGATGACAACAGCTTTTTTCTCATCTGAAACCATGAAGGCAGAAGCAATTGCTAAAAGTACTGGTGATCATGAATTTTAATCCAGCAAAAATATCATTCAAAAATTAAGGAAAAATAAAGACACTCTCAGACACATGAAAACTAAGATAATTTCTTGTGAGTGTACCTACCTTTAATAAATCATTAAAAAGAGTTCTCTTCACCAAAAGGAAATGATAAAAGAAAGACTGGAACTTTAGAAAGAAAAGAACATCAAAATGAATATAAATAGAGATAAATATAATAGACCATCCTCCTTTTTATGAGTTTCTTACATCATATATGATGGTTAAAACAAAAATTATAGTATGATCTGATATGGTGCTCAATGAATGTAGAGGAGAAACTTAAGAAAACTATATTTTAAAAGTGGAGCGTTAAAGGGAACTAAGCAGAAGTAAAGTTTCTACTCTTCACTTAAACCGGTAACATGGTTATTCCAGTCGACTGTGATAAGTTAAGTGTGTAAATTGTAAGAACTAGAACAACCACTATGAAAACTATACCAATGGACATACTGAAAAAAATACTATGAATAAATCAAAATGGCATTCTAAAGTTGTTCAATTAATCCACAGGAAGGAAAGATGAGAGAAATAGTGTAAGAAGAAGCAGAAACTGAAAAGGAAATTGACAAATTTAAGTCCCAATATATTAATAATTGTATAAATTTAAATGGTCAAAATACACCAAATAAAAGAGAGAGATTAGCACAGTGGGTTAAAAAATGATTCAGCTAAATGCTCTGTATCAAAAACTTACTCCAAATACAACAACATAGGTAGATTGAAAGTAAAACAATGGAAAAAAGATACACGATGCAAAAATTAAAAAAAAAAAAAGTAAATAAAACAAGAGTGACTATATTTATGTCAGGTAAAGTAGACTCACAGCAAAAAAAAAAAAATCACTAAGACAGACATTGCATAATCATAATAGGACCATTTCAATGGATTTAACAATCCTAAATGTGTACATATCAAACAATAGAGATTAGAGATTCACACTAGATTAGACAAACACTGATAGAGGTAAAATGAAAAGTAGACAAATCCAGAATGTTAGTTTGGACTTCTCCAATGCCTTCTCAAAATTAAGAAGAATATAGAAGCCCAAACAATACAATTAACGAAAGGGATACAATTGACACATATAGAACCTTCTAACCAACAACCTCAGAATATACATGTTTTTAATCATGGAACATTCAACATTACAGATTTTCCTTGGGTTTTAAATAAATTCAGCCAATTTTAAATAATTGAAATTATATAAAGTGTTCCCTAACCGTAATTGAGTCAAAATATAAATCAATACCAACAACAACAACCACAGAAGACTATCTCTAAATGCCTGAAAATAAAAAAATACACTCCTAAATAATCCATGGGACAAAGGAAATCTCAAAATAAATTTTAAATAAATATACAGAACTGAATGAAAATGAAGACACAAAATGTCAAAATATGCAGATGCTGTTAAAGCAGTATTGAGAAAAATATTTTTAGCAGCAAATACTCACATTAGGAAAAAAGGAAAAGACTTGCATTAATAAGCAAAGTTTCTCTGTCAAGAAACTAGTTAAAGAAGAGAAAAATAAACTAACAGCAAGCAAAAAGAAGGAAATAATAAAGATAGGAGTAGAAATGTAAGAAATTGAAACAAGAAGACAATAGAAAAACTCATTGAAATAAAAAGTTGATTCTTTGAAAAATCAATAAAATAAAGAAACCACTAGCAAGACTGAGAACTCTGAAAAGAAAGAGGACACAAATCACCAATATCAGAAATGAAATGGGACATCACTAGAGATCCAGTAGCCATGAAAACTATCATAAGTAAAGACTACTAAAAGCTAAACACTCACAAGTTTGACAACATATAAAAAATGGCCCATTCCTTAAAGCCATAAATCACCCAAACTCAACAAAGATAGAATAGATAATCTGGATAATCGTTAAATAAATTGAATTTGTAATTTAAATCCCTGCCTTTTCCCAATCCCCAGGTCCAAATGGTTTCAGTATAAAATTCTACCAAAAATTTAAAGAAGAATTAACAATTTTACACAATTTCTCTCAGGAAATAGAAGAGGAGGAAACACTTCCCAACTTATTGTATGAGACCAGTATTACTCTGATACCAAAATAAAACAAAATGTGCACAAAAGGAAACTCCAGACCCAAATCTCTCAGGAACTTTGGCAGAAAAATGCTCAAGAAAATAGTAATCCAAACCCAATAATGCGTAAAAGCAATCATACACCATGAACAAGTGGAATTTGTTCCAGTAATGCAAGTATAGATTAACATTAACAATCAATGTAATCCATGATATGAATAACCTGATGAAGAAAAATCATAGAATCATATCAATTGATGCAGAAAAAGCATTTGACAAAATCCAACACCCATTTCTTAATAGTAAAATTTTAGCAGGTTATTAATAGAGGAGAATGACCTCAATTTATTAAAAAGCATCTACAAAAACACACACTTAATATCAGACTTATTGGTGATATAAAGACTGAATGCTTTTCCCTAAGATTAGAAACAAAGCAAGAATGTCTTCTCTAACCACTCTTATTCAACATAGCACTGAAGTTCTAGCCAATGGAATAAGGCCAAAAAAAAAAAAAAGGGTCTTACAGATTGGAAGAAAAGGAATGAAATATCACCATTTGCAGATGATATGATAGCCTGTATAGAAAAATCCCAAAGACTCTCCAAAAAATGCCCAGAACTTATATGTGAGTTCAGCAAGATCACAGGATGCCAAAGCAATGCACAAAAATGAATTGCATTTCTATTTGCTAATAATGAAAATATGGAAACTAAAAGTAAAAACACAATACCATTTACAGTTATTTAAAAGAAAATTAAATACTTGGGTAGATACTTAAAAAAACATGCATAGGATCTGTATGCTGAAAACTTCAAAATACTGATGAAAGAAATCAAAACATGCTTAAATAAATGGAGAGTCATATTATGTTTGTAGATTGGAAGGCTGTGCATAGTAAAGGTATCAATTTATCCCCAAATTAATCTATAGGTTTAATTCAATACCTGTAATCCCAGTTTTTTTTGTAGACATAGACAAATTTATTATCCTCAAATGTACATTAAAAGACAGGAGCTAGAATGGCTAAAACCATCTTGAAAAAGAAGAGTACAGTGGGAGGAAATGCTGTACTTGATAATAATACTTACAGTAAGGGTACATTAATCAAGATAGTGTGGTGTTGGCAGAGATGTTGATGCATAGATGAATGAAAAGAATAGAGAAACAAACTTGCTCAAATGATTTTTTAAAAAGATGGAAAAGATGCAAAACAGGAAACATAACCAGTTAAATGATAATAGAAACATTGGCTATCCACAGTTAAAAAATTAACCTCAACCTAAACCTTGCAAGTCATACAAAAATTAACTAAGAATAGATCATGCACTTAAATATAAAACTATAAAAATGTTTAAAATAAAAAACATCAATGAAAATCTTCCAGATCTAGGACCAAAAAAAGAGTTCTCATACCTGATGTCAAAATCATGATACATAAAAGAAAAAAAAAGATGCATTAGATTCTATCAAGTGAAAAAATTATGTTGTTAAGAGGATGGAAAGGAACTATAACATGGGAGAATATATTTGCAAACCACATATTGGACAAAGGTATAGTATGCATATTGTATTAAGAACTCTCAAAACTCAAACATCAAAAATCTAAATAGAAAATGAGCAAAAGACATGAATAGACAATTCACTCAAGAGGAAAAACAGTTGGCAAAAAAAACACATAAAAAGATGATCACCATTTTAGCCATTAAGGAAATGCAAATTAAAATCACATTGCGATCACATCTATTAGACCAGCTAAATTTTAAGTTCCAATATCAAATGTTGTAGCAGAGATGGAGAATCTGGATCATTCATGAATTGCTGGCAGAAATGTACAATGTTACAGTCCCTCTAGAAAAGTGTATGGCAGTTCCTTAAAAAATTAAACATTCACTCACCATATGAATGAACAATTTTACTTTGCTATTTTAACCGAGAGAAATGAAAACTTTTGTTCACATAAAAATATGTACCCAAATATTCATAGCAGTTTTATTTGTGTTATCCAAAAACTGGAGACAATGCAGATGTCCTTTAACAGAATAATGCCTAAACAAACTCTGGTACGTGCTTGCAATGGAATACGACACAGCAGTCTAAAGGAATGGACTGTTGATTTACTCTACAGTTTGCATGGATCTCAAAGGCATCATGCTGAGTGAAAACAGTAAACCCACTTGATTCTATTTATGAAACATTCTTGACATGACAAAACTACATACCTGGACATTTAATTTATGGGTGCCAAGGGTTAGGAAGGAGGTATGGGAGGTAGCCTTTCATAAAATGAGTGCACTTCCACTGGTGGGTCTGGATGAGGTAGGCAGATTGTGTCTTGTCATTTTCCTAGTTGTGATATTGTACTATTGTTTGCAAGATGTTTCCATCATGGGAATCTGGGTGAACAGTATTGAGAATCTCAATGTAATATTTTTACAACTGCAAATGAATCTACAAGGATTTCAAAATTAAGAGTATTTTAAAAAATGGGATGATGGCCACACACTGAGTTGGACACATCAGTGCATTTGAGCATGAGAGTAAAAATGTTGACAAAAACATTTAGTAAATAAATAAGGAAGGCAAAATCCTCAGAACTACTCAGTAGCAAATATTGTTTCAAAACTGAACTGTGATGATAGTTCTGTTGAGACTTAAAATCCCTCATAAATTGTAAAATAAGATCTAAATTAGAATAAAACATATCTTTGAATGTAGGAAAAACTGCATATATCCTTAATTATATGTTCATGCATTTATTTTCTTTTTGAACTATCCCTAACATTTTTGATATATCACTATATTTGTTCCTAAATTCTGGAAAACATTTCTAATATTGAGAGATATTCAATACTGGGGAATGGGAAATGTTAAGAACTAATGCTTATCTAGTACTGTGTGTGTGTGTATATTTGGTTTTGTTTATTGTTTTATTTAAAAAAGGTCTTTTATGAGATTACTCCACCATAGTTAAGAATAAAAACTCGTGTCATGAGTATTGAAAAGCATATACGGCATATCTCATTGTAACAGTAATTGCCCTTAATAGTTGTTCCATTTTATAGATTACAAGTTAAAATTGCCTGACTGATGTTTGTAGTTTTGCAAGTTTGCAAGTAAACATTCGTGTTGATGATAATTTTATTTTAATAAGTTTGTTATAGTTACTCTCTGTATAATTTACAATCTGCTAAACTGGCATATTTAAAATTCACTTAGATAACAGGACTAGCTGAAGCAGTCCCAGCACATTCCACAATATTTCCGTTTATTCTTTCAAAATGCCTGTGCTTTTGCTTTTATCCCACTGCATTAGTACTTGTCCCTCTTTCAGTGCCCATATGGCATCTGTTTGAATGATCTATTGTTACCTATTTGCGTGTCTAGCAAATGCAAAGTGATTCATTGAATTTCCAATAGAGGCTTTGCTCAAGGCCCTATAACAGTTACCACATATTATTATGTTGCCATATTAATGCAGAAAATAAAGTTGTTATTAGAAAACCAGAGAATGGTATATTGGTATACCATATAGAATGGTGTAAAAATTGTATATATTATTTTGTTCTTTTAAAAAGTAATTGTTGGAAACGGGTGTGGCTCAATCAATAGAGCTCCCGTTTACCATGTGGGAGGCCCCGGGTTCGCTTCCCGGGGCCTCCTTGTGAGGGCAGGCCTGCCTGCGCGGCGCAGTGGGCTGATGCGGCAGGACCTCACAGCGAGGGGGAGATGAGCAGACACGGAAAGAACACACAGCTGATGGACACAGCGGACACAAGCAGCAAGGGGGGTGATAAATAAATAATAAATAAATAAATCTAAAAAAAAAAGTAATTGTTTATATATAGCTGTGTAGAATTGGGAACATCAGTTCTTAGGTTGTATAAAGAAGTAACCATGAATCACAGGGGAGATATGATAAAACTCAATAAAGTCCTATAATTTTACAAGAAGATGTTACAAGAGAATATTCAAATTCATCTGTTACTTTTTGTTTTTCATCTATGGTATTTCTTATGCTACTTTAATTTAAGCACCGTATACATATGTGCTTTTTTTCCCTCTTCAATATCCTCTACTATGATGGTTAGGCTAATGTGTCAACTCGGCCAGGTAATTGTGCCCAGCTGTTTGGTCAAGCAAGCACTGTGCTAATTGTAATACAAGGAGATTATGGCTTTAGTCACCAGTGAGTTTACTGCACAGATGGCTGATTACATCTGCATGAACCAGGGAGATTGCCGTCAGCAATGAGCGACGCTTTATCCAATTAGCTAAATGCCTTAAAAGGGGAAGTGATTTCAGCATTCAGATGCCCAGCTCATCTTTGGACAGCCAACGTCTCCCAGAAACTCATCAAGGACCTTCATTGAATTTTCATCAAAGGCCCTGATTTGCAGCCTGCCTATGGAAACTGGACGTGTGCATCCCCACGGTCATGTGAGAGACACTCACAAAATCTCATACTATTGGCAGATATCTCCTGTTGATTCTGTTTCCCTAGAGAACCCTGACTAATACAGTGTGGTTCTTGAGGAACAGTCTTAAACATGGGATGTCTAAGGTGGTTCTGGGAGTTTTGCAATTGGCTCTCTACACTAATTGGACTCAAGGATACCAATGACTCCTTTTCCAATAATGACGAGTTTGCTAACCATACATGGCATGAGCTGGCAATAGTTGCTAACCATACATGGCATGAGCTGGCAATAGAGATATGCAAAATATCATCACTGGATTCCCCTACTTAAATGCTTATAAGAAGCAAGGATCTGGATGACAGTGTTTTCAACACTTTGTTTACCAGAGTTTTGTGGATTCAAAAGGTATAATGATGTTGGCTGGCTCCTCCTAGATACTGTGGATACAGTTACAAAAGAAAGAGATGAGCTAAAGGCTTCAAATTTGAAACTTAAATGCCGCATGAATGATGTGAAAGTTTCTATCTGTGTTCTGAAAGAAAATCGTGTCTCCTGTAGCCACAGACTTGAGGTATCTTCAAACCAAACCCAGACTCTCATTGTATGAGTAGCAGAATTACAGAGGAAACTAAAATCTCAACCCTGCAGAGTTTCTGCAGTTAAAGTGAAGGTATTGACTGGAAAGGAGTGGAACCCTGAGGATTGGGGTGGAGATATATGGGATGATGATAATATTGGTGGGGACATTGGAACCCTAATTCTGCTGAGACTTGATCAGATAAACCTGTGATGGCCTGCCCTGAGGAGATCACACCTTGTCAACCTTGTATCACCCAGCCTCCAGCCTGCCCCAGGGAGTCTGGACCCCCTCCCAGCCCTGAGGTGGGTACCAGCCAAACTGAAGCCTGCATTGCCCAGCCTCTGGCCTGCCCCACAGAATCTGGACCTCCTCCCACCCTGAGTCAGGTACCAGCCAAACTCCAGCATGCACTTCCCAGCCTCCAACCTGCCTTGAGGAATCTGCCTTCCAACCCCTGCCTGAAGAAATTAAGCCTGTCTCACCAGAAGAAAATGCAGAGAAATGCCCTGAGGTCAGTAGCTTGCAAGACATTTCTAATCCTTCTCCTTACCAACCCCCACCACCCCTCTTGTCCTCGAGACCTAGTACCAGACTAAAATCACAAGCCCCCAAAGGTGAAATACAAAGTGTGACCCATGAGGAAGTATGCTATACTTTGAAAGAACTGCATGAGTTTTCCAACTTATATAGACAAAAATCAGTGGAATATATGTAGGAATGGATACTAAGGGTTTGGGATAATGGTGGAAGGAATATAAAGTTAGATCTGGCTGAATTTATTGATATGGGCCCACTAAGCAGAAATTCTGGATTCAGTGCAGTAGGTTGAGGGGTTAGAAAGGGCTTTAACAGTTTGGGTGACTGACTGAAACATGGACCAAAAGATGGCCTAGCATGTCTGAAGTTGAGATGCCTGATTTGCCCTGGTATACAGTAGAAGAGGGAATTCAAAGGCTTAGAGAGATTGGAATGCTAAGAATGGATTTACCATTTGAGACCTGCCCACCCACCCCAGGAATGTCCAGAGGACACACCTTTAACCAGGACTGTGAGGAATAAATTTGTAAGACTAACTCCACCTTCCCTGAAGAGCTTTATGGTTGCTCTTCTCTGTAGTCCAGCTATTACTGTAGGGAGGGCTGGAATGGAATTAGAATCCTTAAACATTATGGGGATGATTGGATCTCGGTCCAGTAAAAGTCAAGTATTGGCAGTTAATCGCCAAAGGCAAGGTGGGTGTGGCTACCTCAATGAAAGGCAGATTCAAAGCAGCACTCAAAATAGTCTGAGTCACATGGAGTTATGGCTTTGGCTAACAGATCGTGGGGTACCTAGAAGTGAAATACATGGGCAGTCTACTGAATTTCTTCTGGATCTGTATAAGCAGAAGAGTTCCAGTTTGAGTGAACAAAACCCTACCTCAAATAAGAGACACAGAGAATCACAGTCCTTTAATCAATTCCCAGACTTGAGACAGTTTACAGACCCAGAGCCCCTTGAATGAGGAGAAGGCCTGGTACCCTTGGGGAAGGATGCTCTTAAACTGCCAACAATTTATACTGTTAACCTTCTTCCCACCTTTCCCAAAGGAAACCTACGGCCTTTTCCCAGAGTAACTGTGCATTGAGGAAAAGGAAATGATCAGACATTTCAGGGATTATTAGACACTGGCTCAGAAGTGACATTAATTCCAGGAGACCCAAAACATCACTGTGGTCCACCAGTCAGAGTAGGGGCTTATAGAGGTCAGGTGATTGATGGAATTTTAGCTCAGGTCTGTCTTACAGTGGGTCCAGTGGGTTCCTGGACCCATTCTGTGGTTATTTCCCCATTTATTTCCCCAGTTCCAGAATCCATAATTGGAATAGACATACTCAGTAACTGGCAGAATCCCAACATTGGATCCCTGGCTTGTGGAGTGAGAGCTATTGTGGTTGGAAAGGCCAAGTGGAAGCCACAAGAACTGCCCCTACCTAGCAAAATAGTAAATTAAAAGCAATACTGGATTCCTGGAGGGACTGCAGAGATTAGTGTCATCATCAAGGATTTGAAGGATGCAGGGGTGATGATTCCCACCACATCCCCATTCAACTCTCCTATTTGGCCTGTGTAGAAAACAGATGGATCTTGGAGGATAACAGTAAATTATCATAAACTTAACCTGGTGGTGACTCCGATTGCAGCTGCTGTCCCAGATATGGTATCACTGTTTGAGCAAATCAACAGTGCAGCTGAGTGCAGCTGGTATGCAGCTGTTGATCTGACAAACAATTTTTTCTCAATTGCCATTAGTAAGGACCACCAATAATAGTTTGCTTTCTGCTGACAAGGCCAGCAGTATACCTTCACTGTCCTGCCTCAGGGGTATATCAACTCTCCAGGCCTATTTCATAATATTGTCCGCAGGGACCTTGATCGTCTCTCCCTCCCACAATACATCACACTGGTCCATTATATTGATGCTGTTATGTTGATAGAACCTAGTGAGCAAGAAGTAGCAAAGACTCTAGACTTATTGGTAAGGCATTTACATGAGAGAGGATGGGAGATAAATTTAAAAAAATACAGGGTCCTTCTACCTCAGTGAAATTTCTAGGAGTCCAGTGGTGTGGGGCATGTCTAGATATCCCTTCTAAAGTAAAGGATAAGCTGTTGCATCTGGCCCCTCCTATGACCAAAAAAGAGGCACAATGTTTAGATGGCCTCTTCTGATTTTGGAGACAACACATTCCTCATTTGTGCTACTCTGGCCCATTTACCGAGTGACCAGAAAAGCTGTTAGCTTTGATTGGGGACCAGAACAAGAGGAGGCTCTGTGACAGGTCCAGGCTGCTGTGCAAGCTACACTACCACTTGGACTATATGATCCAGCAGATCCAATGGTGCTGGAAGTTTCAGTGGCAAATAGAGATGCTGTCTGGAGCCTTTGGCAGACCCCTATAGGAGAATCACAACACAGACCATTAGGATTTTGGAGCAAAGCCTTGCCATCCTTTGCAGATAACTACTCTCCTTTTGAGAAACAGATTTTGGCCTGCTACTGGACCTTAGTAGAGACTGAAGGCTTAACCATGGGCCATCAAGTTACCATGAGACCTGAGTGGCCTATCATGAGCTGGGTATTGTATGACCCACCAAACCATAAAGTTGGGCGTGCACAGCAGCACTCCATAATAAAGTGGAAGTGGTATATATGGGATAGGGCTCAAGCAGGTCCTGAAGGCACAAGTAAGTTACATGAGGAAGTAGCCCAAATGCCCATGGTCACCACCCCTGCCATATTACCTTCTCTTTCCCAGCCCACAGCTTTGGCCTCTTGGGGAGTCCCTTACAATCAGTTGACTGAGGATGAGAAAACTCGGGCCTGGTTTACAGATGGTTCTGCACGATATGCAGGTACCACCTGAAAATGGATAGCTGCAGCACTGCAGCCCTTTTCTGGGACATCTCTGAAGGACAGTGGTGAGGACAAATCCTCCCAGTGGACAGAACTTTGAGCAGTGCACCTGGTTATTCATTTTGCTTGGAAGAAGAAATGGTCAGAAGTGTGTTTGGTACACTGATTCATGGGCTGTTGCCAATGGTTTGGCTGGATGGTCAGGGACTTGGAAGAAACATGTTTGGAAAATTGGTTTCAAGGAGGTCTGGTGAAGAGGTATGTGGATAGACCTTTCTGAGTGGAGAAATAACATGAACATATTAGTGTCTCACATGAATGCTCACCAGAGGGTGACTTCAGCAGAAGAAGATTTTGATAATCAAGTGGATAAGATGACCCACTCTGTGGCTAATACTCAGCCTCTTTCTCCAGCCACTCCTGTCATTGTCCAAAGGGCTCATGAACAAAGTGGCCATGTCGGTAGGGATGGAGGTTAAGCATGGGCTCAGCAACATGGACTTCCCCTCACCAAGGCTGACTTGGCTACAACCACTGCTGAATGCCCAATCTGCCAGCAGCAGAGACCCACACCCAGCCCCCATATAGCACCTTTCCCCGAGGTGACCAGCCTACTACCTGGTGGCGGGTTGACTACATTGGACCACTTCCACCATGGAAGGGGCAGCGATTTGTTTTAACTGGAATAGATACATACTATGGATATGGGTTTGCATTTCCTGCATGCAATGCTTCTTCCAAAACTGCCGTCCATGGACTTACCAAATATCTTATTTACCACCATGGCATTCCACACAGCATTGTTTCTGATCAAGGAACCCATTTCACAGAAAATAATGTGTGGGAATGGGCACATAATAGAATTCACTGGTCTTACCATGTTCCCCATCACCCTGAAGCAGCTGGATTAATAGAACGATGGAATGGCCTTTTGAAGATGCAATTATGGTGCCAACCAGGTGGCAATACCTTGCAGGGCTGGGGCAGTGTTCTCTAAGAGGCTATGTATGCTCTAAATCAGCATCCACTCTATGGTGCTGTTTCTCCCATAACCAGGATTCATGGGTCCAGGAATCAAGGGGTGGAAATGGGAGTGGCACCACTCACTATTACCCCTAGTGACCCACTAGGAAAAATTTGCTTCCTGTCCCTGCAACCTCCAGCTCTGCTGGTCTACAGGTTTTAGTCCCAAAAGGAGGAGTGCTGCCACCAGGGAACACAAAAATGATTCCATTGAACTGGAAGTTAAGACTGCCACCTGGCCATTTTGGGCTCCTCTTATCTGTGAATCAATAGGCAAAGAAGGGAATTACTGTACTGGCTGGGGTGATTGATCCTGACTATCAAGGGGAAATAGGACTACATCTACATAATGGGGGTAAAGAAGAGTTTGCCTGGAATATAGGAGATCCTCTAGGGTGTCTCCTAGTACTGCCATGCCCTGTGATTAAAGTCAATGGAAAATTGCAACAAACCAATCCAAGCAGGACTAACAATGGCCCAGGATCTTCAGGAATGAAAGTCTGGGTCACCCAAAGAACCACGGCCAGCTGAAGTGCTTGCTGAGGGTAACGGGAACATGAATGGGTAGTGGAAGAAGGTAGTGATAAATATGAATTTCGACCATGTTACCAGTTACAGAAACGAGGACTGTAATAGTCATGATCCTTTCTACTTTGTTTCGTTATGAGTTATGAGTATGATTGTATATGTACACAAAACGAATTTCTTTGTTTTCTTCCCCCAACTTTTCCCCTATCATATGAAAAGTTGTATTATTTTCATGACATAATATTTAAGGATGTCAAGTTTAAGAGTAAATATTACCCAAAGACTTCTACCCTATTCTGTAGGGAATTAATTCATTTCCATTTGGATGCAGGCAAGTTGAACATTGTTAGGTGGAAATATATATGTATGTTTGTCTGTTATTGTTTTTACTTAGAGACTAAGTATGGTTTAAGGTAGTGTGTATGGTTGCCGAGTTGACAAGGGGTGGACTGTGATAGGCTAATGTGTCAACTTGGCCAGGTAATTGTGCCCAGCTGTTTGGTCAAGCAAGCACTGGGCTAATTGTAATACAAGGGCATTTATGGGCTTTAGCCATCAGTGAGTTTACTGCATAGATGGCTGATAACATCAACATCAACCAGGAAGATTGCCTTCAGCAATGAGTGATGCTTTATCCATTCATTTGAATACCTTAAAAGGGGAAGTGATTTCAACATTCAAAGAGAATTTCCCAGCTGGTCTTTGGACAGCCAGCATCTCCTGGAAACTCATCAAGGACATTCATTGGATTTTCATAGGACCCCCTGGCTTGCAGCCTGTCTGTGGAACCTGTACTTATGTATCCCCACGGTCACATGAGAGACTCTTATAAAATCATACTATTGACAGATATCTCCTGTTGATTCTGTTTCCCTAGAGAACACTGACTAATACAGCTATAGATGATGAAATGTTGAAGTGTGGCAAGAATTTTCTAGGCATTAAATACAATTCATAATTAGAAATGGTATCATTTGTTGGGAACTATTTTGAATTATTTCTAAACTTCAAAAAAGCAACGATGTTATCAGATTTCTATTACTACTTCAATGATCAAAAAAAGGATAAAGCTTTTCCATGAAATACAAATAGACATGGTGAATTAGCAACTTACATTTTAAGACTTGATTGCTCAAGATTTCAGTAAGCCCATCTTGTTTCAAAAGAGCATATATTGAATGTTAAACAATTTGTAAAGCACAAAATATTCAGTTAGTGACTGTGATTTAGTTGGTTTAATTTCTCTTTTGAAATGAACATACCATAAAATGTCTAGATTTAAAGAATAATGACAGGAGTCATGTAGCTCAATGGTTGAGCACCTGATACCCATGTACGAGGTCTTGGATTCATTCCCCGGTACTTCCTAAAATAACAACAATAATAATAATGCAAAGTTATTGTATTATAATAAATTATATAATAACAAATTATTATTATAATGCAAATAATGCATAACAAAGTTCATGGACATGGTACTTTTCTTGAAAGCATTAAAATACCTTGGAAACATGATGGAGGCATTTTTACAAAAATGCTGTTTATATTATAAACTTTAAGGAGATTGTCAGTAAAACTTTGAATATCAAGTTTATAGTTGAGGTAAATGAATTTGTAATCAAAAAATAAAATATATCAAACATAATACCCTATACCTTAGAGCAGTAACACTGTGATGGTGCCCTCTGAATACTTTTTGATATTATTTTATAAAATTTCAAAGTTCCTGATGAAAATTTATCACGGAAACCCAGTAAAATTTTTGAGTGTTAGCACTGAAAAATGTTAAGCACTTTTACACAAGAAGTGAATATTCTTTCTTTTTCGTGTCAAGCAATACATTACTTGCATATTTTGCAGCCAGATTTTCACAGCAAGTTTTTGCACCTGAATCTATATAGCAGTAGCAATTCTTATAGCAAGACAATCAAAAATGTGCTCATGCGGGTAGCAAAGATGCAATATTTAAATGTAGTGTTCATTTTAAATCTAGAAAGGTCAACTACTCCTATGTCATTTACATTTAGTATTCTACCTTATGATTGCTCAAAACTAAGCAATTGCTTTTAATAAAACTGGGGACTTGGCTCTCCATCTCTACCATTCTCCTGTCCTGAAGCAAATCCCAAACTTTATTCAGATGGTTATTTTCCATTCATAGTAGAACTTACTAAGGCAGTGCTTTATTCAGATCAATTCTCCTTGTGTTTTTACTATGATGTCAAGTGTAATCAATAAAAAGGGAAATAAACATTCAAAGTAAGTTCTAGGAAATCAAAATATTTAATCCATCACACTCTTACCTTGATATTAATACAACAAAAAATGAATCCATCTTCTTCTATCAGAGAGTCTCTTTGAAAAAAAAAAATACTCTCCATTTAATTTAAGTGAAATCAAAAGTGTAAGCATCTAATTTAGAATGTGCTATGCCACAGGCTCTCTAGTTATGAATTCAAGTGTCGGTTAATGAGATTTTTCAGACCATCTCTGCCTCATGTGACATTGTACATTTATTCTAGCTGAACACATGCTGGCAAATTATGAGAAGAACAAAAGCGTAGGAAATGCAGGTGCCTGGCTCCATGAGGAGTCACAGCTGGCTCAGCCTTTGTGGGAAAGCTAGATAACATAATACCCCTTTTTAGTTAGGCTGGGGGCTGCAGCTACAGGCTTTCTGATAGAGTATGCTAAGTGTACCCACCTGCTGAATGTGGATATCTCCTGGCTATTTTACTTGCAACATTTAAGATAAGGACAAGGAAGAGATTTGTTATTCTCTGTTGTTGGGTTTTTTTTTTGGGGGGGGGAGGAGCCTACAATAAATACCAAGAGACTAACTTTACTGTCCCAGATATGCTACCTGAGATAACCATCTGAGACTCTATTTCCAAAATAGGTGGCAAGAATTATAAACTATGTCATACACTGACCGTGAGGAAGATGAGAAAAATCTCAAGTATGTTTATCTGGATCCAAAATCAGCAGAAGCCCCCAAAACAATGATTTTTTTTTTTTTTTTAAGCAAGCAGTCAATTAGTACCTGCAAAAATGAGTTTTCTCAAGACACATTAGCTGACACGACTCCAATTTATGAGAAACCAAAATGCCAAAGTTGGTTTCTAAAAATGTAAAATTCATTAGATGTACAAAAATCCAACATTTTGTTCCCGGAATTCAACCACCTAGGCTTCTTCAAGTGTTTCATGGTGTCACCCTGTCTTGTGAGAATGAAATAAGATAGTCTGGAGATTCGTTTATCTTTCTCTGATAAATCCATCATTAACCTATCTCAGTATCCAGGGCTACGTGTGAGGAGGACAGAGAGCTGTTGGGAGCCTCACGCATCTCCTGATTTCTCTCTTGTTTTCACTGAATTTTACATCTCTGCTATGCATTCTGTAATGCTAGGAAATACCTCAGATACCTTCATACCTTAAAGAACCACCTAAACAGTGACTTGTAAACAGCTCATTTTTCAAGGAAGGGGCATGGCTGCTTCGGCCCCAGGTGTTTAAAAATGAATACAAGATCTGCATATTCATAAAATTCCTCAATTTGAATAATCCTGTCAATTTGGGTAATTGCCCCTTCCCTCCTCCTCAGCCCTTCACCCCTCATCACTGTCTTGCCATTTAGACACACCAAAAGTTATCTTAAGCAAGTATGCACAGCAATTCAGTATTTTCCTGCACACTCCCAGTATAATTAAATAATGGACTGAGCAACTCCATCACACAAAGTAACTAGCGAACTGTGGAGCTAGAAGAGAAACTTTATTCCCTAAGACATTTTGCTGATGACCCTCTTTTCCATCCTAGATATATTTACG
>JAQZBX010037232.1:0-23880 GCA_029593785.1 Cabassous unicinctus | reverse complement strand
AGAAAGAAAAACCCTCTACCAGATATTAATTCAGTTCTTTCTCTTACAGAACCTACCAATAACTACCCCTGAGAGAAGATACTAATCATCCCTCACACCTGTTTTGCAAATCACCCAAAACCTATACAATAGAACCATGTGTTGGTACTGTGTAAATTTGCACAATCAATACCAAGTAATGCATGGATCAGCAGTAATGTTGAATGCTTCATTTAATCTACACCTTGAAAGCAGTGGCCAGAAGAGCCTACTTAAAGAAAATGCAACAGACCTTTGTAAAAGCAGACCCCAAAACATATATCACCACGATTATCAAAGAAAGCCCATTAATCCCCTTGTTTACCTTTTTAGGAATCACAGCATTCATCAGAACTGCAGCTGCATCGTTATCTTTAGCCACCAGGCTCTCCAAAGATGTGAGAGCAATAGCCTCATAACACAGGGACATAATTTCTGCTTCTGGAACCCATCCGACTTCATCAAGTGGCTGCTCCTATTTGTTAATTATTATCTCAATTCCTTTGGTGGATACACCCATACTCATATCATGCATGCAATACTTTATTTAAAAGCAATTGCAAACTCTAACAGACTAACTGTTCCTCCTCAGACCACCCTCTTACTATGGTTTTCTAAGAGTCAACACCCATAGTGTCAGCAGGAAGTAGTTACAGGAGATCAAAGCTTCATCCCTTTCCCCTGTGATAAGAATATCACCAAAAACTAGAAGGAGCGAATTGATGGATGTAGGATGATGGAATACCTGAAATTAACTTGTTTTTCTCCTTGTTGCTAGGATACAAAGGAAATAAATATATATAAATTAGAAGGTAATGAGATTCAACCCTTCTTGGTGCCAAATTCCAGTTCTTGTGGTTGAGAATATCCTGCTGAAGCAAAGAAGTATGAAGACCAGTTTCAACTGGTTGGCCAGACATGCACAGAAGAAGCACTTTAATGTACTCACTTCAACTTGCTTAATAACATAGCAAAATTCCTACCCAGAGGTGGAGTTATCTGCCCCTTTTTTGATCATGCAATGTATGTTCAAGCATGAATTCCTGAACATACTAATCATACAATTATATAGCTAGCTATGAGTGTTCATCCTTATGCATAAAAGCTAATGCATAATCAAAGCAAATGCTAAGTAGTAGCTTAGGTATTTAAGCTTGAGTAAAACCACAGCATGGGGAGTACAGTCTGAGTCACTTTAGACTGACTTTGGCTCCTGTCTGCAGACATAATAAATGTAAGTTGTGCCTAACTCTTGTGTTAAAGTTTTTTTCTCCGGTTATCCCCAAAAGCCTACCTTTGGCGCCAAACAGTAGGATGATGAATCTCTTCATTCTCATTATTTTTCAATATGTTATTACTATATATACAATATTTGTTCATCTATTCCTCCTTCCTTCACCCTCCACTACTAGTTTATTTTAAGGAAAATTCAATGCATGCTATAATTTTATCCATATAAATAACACTTAAGAAACAGATATTTTAAATATTTATAACCCAAGATTATTACAACTAAAAATAATAACTCTCCCTAAGTTTTGATAAAAATTTAAAGACAATGTTCTGGGACATGTCAGAGCCAAAATAAAATATGTTTTGTGGAGCTTCCTGTTTATCTTTTGAAATTTGAATCCCCACCAAGGTAGCTGACCTACATGGCAAATCAAACCCCTACTGAAGCAGGCTAGTAAGATAGGGAATCAAAAGATGGATCTGGAATTCATTTCTATAGTATAGTCAATAACATAGACAAAATCCAGTAACATATTTAGTGAGTACCAGCCAGGAGACAGTGGTGAGTGAAACTATGGCCTACAGCCTGTTTTATGTCCTCTTTTGGTTATCCATTTTAAATGGGTTTGCCTATGAGCCCCCACAGGGTGTAATCCGAGAAGGGAAGAGGCCCAGGCATGGGAAGTCTCTGCATCAGTGTTGTGCACCCAGGCTTGTGAGATCTGACCCTGGCCGGGAGGGTTGGGGCACAGGGCAGGGAAAAAAGCAGGGCCTTGAGAAGACAGATGTTCCCCAGCTAAGTGCTGGGTGCAGCATAGCTCCTTTTTCAAGCCCTTTTAGCAGATAGTGACTCTGCCTTTTGGCTTGGCTGCCATTGCCTTCTGCCACCCTCTCTACTCAGCAGCAGGGTAATGACTCAGAGCTGGGGGCTTGCACCTCTCAGGGAATCCATGCCTTTGCAAGCCTGCCTTCTTATTGACCACACCTAGTTACCTGATCTGGGACAGGGTGGGAAGGGTGGTGAGGAGGGCCAAGATGGATGCCTTGGGACCCCCTTTCCCCAGGGGTGTCATAGGCCAGGGGTCCTCTCATAATTAACCTTTACCCATGTTTTAAATTCCTACTTCCTACTACTGAATTTCTCATTACAGGTTTACTTTAAAATGCTTTGGAATGTCTTAAAAACTGTAAAACTGAAAATGCCTTTGCTAGTAAGGAAGTTATTGCCTCAGGGCCCCAAGGCATGCTACCTAGAACAATTGATCTCTAATCACTTAATGGCCTCTTGATGTTTGGTATAACTGAGAAGTTCCCAGTTACTAGGACTGATTTTAAGACCTTTTTAAGAATAGGAAAAAACATTTTCCTCCTACTCCAGGAAAGAGCAATATTCAACTTGTCAGTTTCAGTCCAAAATTTATTTGACCCCGAGATCTATTTGGCCTGTCTCCCAAGTCCACAATGGCCCTGGAAAAATGCCCACCAGCAGGGTCTCTTGATTCCCAGTGTGGCAGAAACCAGAGAAGTAACTCTGAAAGTCCACCCAAGACCTAGGAATACTTAGGCATATCAATTCAGAGATCTGCCAAATGTTCCCTGAGGACTATCTCAGTAGCTTTAGTTTGGGTAACAGTACAGTAACTTTCAGACCCTGGAATGTCAAGGGTGCCAAGTAGCAGAGCAATAAACTCTGATTGGCCCCCATTCCTTGGGTCAATCCATTAAGAATGCAGCCAAACATCCTCTGAGATTTATCTCAGATATTTCATTTTGGGCAAATGCTCCTGTCTCCCACCAATTCAGCTTTGGTGCTTTGGTCTGAACTTTGGGGTTTCTGGCATCCTAAAAGACCTAGGTCAGCCACAGGGATGACTGTTGACAAGGCTCTGGATTAAATTCTCAGGATGCTGAGACTAGAACATCATGTCCAAATTATTTGAAGTGGTGAATGTTGTAGTCAGACTTGGACTCTGAAACAACAGATCAATTGAGTATAAAGCAGTTTTTCATTCTTCTTAGAACAATGGGCATGGTCCCCATAGAAGTGTCTTAAATTCTGTCTACCACTTGTTTACATGGCCACAGAATACCTGAGAGCAGCCTCTATTCTAGATCATATGCAGAGGGACACTGAGCATGTCAAAAGTCCTGGTAAACTTCATTTTTAAGTAGTTAATGAACGTGCTTAACCCAGAAATCCTTCTTAGACTTTGTTCTAAAACCTGTCCTAGTCATACCCTGGAGAGGACTGGCAAACTGACATGACATCGTGCCAGTGCTAAGCATTTCCCACCAGAAGGGAAATAGCAAATTCAGCTTAGTCCCTTTAAGATGGTCCATGGACAACCTTTCCTCACATAGGACCTGGAAACTAGTTTCTGACCAGAACTTGGCAAGAAAACAAGCCTCTGTTCCAATTATAGTCAAAATGGAAGGAACTTTACTCTGTAGTTCTCATCACTCTCACAGCTATTAAATTTAAAGAAATTTCCAGCTTGGTGCACTAATCCTGAGTGAAGCCAGCTGCTCAGGAAAGTGCCAGCTCACAAGAAGCATTTGACAGAATGCACAAGTGTTATACATTGGATGGCCTGAAATACCTTTTCAGGAGACAAAGCTTAGTAGTGTCATGTCAAGGCCAACACTTTCCTCTAAGTCTAGCCCAGATGCCTATTGTTAGGGGGAGGGAAAATTAGACATCCCTTAAGAAACCTTGTCTGTTATCACTTCCTGTAATTTCTTCCTATATTATAACTAAAAGGGCAATGCCTCTTCTCATTCCTCTCCTCTACCATAGGAACTGGGATTGACAATTTATATCTAATCCTGTTGTTATTGCAATCTCTCACTAGAATTAACCAACAGCATAACTGAAGGAAAAATATTGGTTCACACCAACTTTGGGAAAATGCAGCCTTTATAGGCAGCTGACCTTTTGTAATTTTCTGGTTCAGCATCCTCCTAGTGGGACCATATATTCTCAAAATTATAATCAAATTTAGTTCTTCTAAAATCAACATCTTTTTAGCCATAAGGGAACTTCATCCAGCTGCACCCAGGATGCCAAATGCATCTTTCTCCAACCAAGATAGAATAGCCAGAGGGTTTTACACCTTGTCAGGTAGGGCCTACTGCCCCTAACCAGCAGGAAGCAGTTATAGAAGAATGACCATGTCCCTTCAGCACCCCTTTAAGTTTAAAGATGTAAAGTCTCTGAGGGGGAAATGAAGCAGGTTAGTAAGATAGGGAATCAACAGATGGATCTGGAACCTGGCAAGAAATCCATGTGTATATTGATACCCCCAAGATGGCTGCGGAAAGACCCTCATGTGAGATTTCCTCTGGAAGCCAGAGAAGCCCCAGATATTCTCCAGGGCACTTCCCAGGGATTGATGAGTGTGGTTAATCCATCAAAAGAGCAAATAGCTGGAACTCCTCCCATGCCATTAGCCAAGGGGTGGAATAACTAATGGTTTAAAAAGCAAGTGCAAAGGCTGAACTCTTTCCCATTGTTTGCCACTCTTACTCTCTCTTGCCTTCTGCACCCTTCTCTTGCTGTTTTCCCACTCCCCCCCATGGATCAGCACACAAGTAAAACCTGGCAATTTATAATCTATAATGGGAAATTGTAGTCTGTAAATCATTCGAGTTTATCACTCTTCAGCCCCTTCTTCTCTCTGGGACCCATGATATGTTATTTTTTCCCAATTCTCCTCCCTCCCTAACTTAACAAATTACTGGCCTAATCAATGTGATGTGCTCTTGAAATTCATTTTCTGCAGCATAGTTAATAACCTAGAAAAAATCCAGTAATACTACTTCATCACATTTGACCAATAACAAACAAAGCCCTTAACAAGTTCCTATAGGACAGACAACCATAAACCAATCAATAGGAGTCAAGCTAACTTTCTGTGTCTATAAAAAATTATTTGCCCTTCTTAGAACACCAAAGTTAATTCCATTCTGACTTACTTTGCTGCAGCAAAACATTGGTGTCTAGAATAAAATGCTGCAATCTGCATACCCAATACCAATTTGTCTTTCACAATCTCATTATTCACATTTCTGCAATTTAACAATTGCTTTGTGTTTGGACTCTTTGATTAGGGTCCAAAAGTAGTCTGAAAAGAAGAACCACATGGTTCCTTCATTCCTGACATGCATGTTCAGCCATGAACATTAACATTGGAGGTGCTGGTGGGATGCCAGAGAGATGTGGGCAGTGGGGTGTCCAAGTGCCTGGCAGGGACCTCACACAGGAGTGAATGTTGGAGTCATGGGAGCCATGTCATTACTGAACAATCATGTAGTCTTCTTGGTGTGGGCTGCTTCCTGGTTGCCTGTTAGCAGCTGGAAAACAAAAGATATGCTGAGGCCTCAGTTCCTAACAATTCTCAGTGGAGATGGAGAGGCAGCTCAGCTGCTGGCTGCATGCCCTCTATTTCCCCAGAAACAACTGCTTCTTCCTCAGGCAAGTAGGATCCTGAGTACACCCGAGTCTCCCCCACAACCAGTTTTCATGCCTTAGAACAGAGGTCCTTAACGTTTTTTGTTCCATGGACCCCATTGTCAGTCACGTAAAACCCATGGACCCCTTACTGAGTCTACACTATACTGTGTATTATTTAATAAATATATCACACTGACACCAACATGTCCCCACAAGAATAATGTTTTTTTTTTAAATTTCAATTCAAGCTCATGAACCCCTTGTTAAGAACCCAATCCTTAAAGCCTAGCTCTTCCCTGTCTGGTGTGGTCTACTGTCTTGGCAGCAATAGGGATGGTCTTCACCTGGAAGAAGCTGAGTCCAAGAATGTGGCATGCAATTGTCAAAACCTCCTCTGCTTCCTGTGCATTGTTCTTCAACACATCTCAGCTAATCATGCAGCAACACCTGGTGTCCTCTTCTCTTGCCTCTTCTGTGACCTGCCCCTCCTGAGGAGCAGGCTGGGTGGCACAAGGAAGTACTTTCATTCTGCTCCCTCTTTCTGAGAAAAAGTTTGTGTTCTCTAGGCAATTGAGCAAAAGTTCACAAACCTATTGGTACATGATCAAATTTACATTTTACAAAGATTCCAACAAAAATTGAAGGGAGATGTTTTAGCACTGGGAGACAGATGTGCTGCTTTCCCCAGGGCATCATTAATAAGAAAGTGGTTGGGCTGTGGGGAAGCTGAGTAGCAGAGCCTGAGGAGGCCACCTGGCCCGACTCCTAGTCCATTTGAAAGTTGGATGGATTTGGCACATTATCCAACAGGGAGACACAGGGCAGAGAGTGGGTCCAGAGTCCTGGGAGGGCTATCTCTGATGCTTCAGCCTTGTTCTAGTGTAGAAATGTGTGAGGTCAATTAATAATCCTGCCAAATCCACAAGGGCATCACCTGGAGAAGTCAATTAATTTCAAAAAGCAGTTAGGTCTCCTGAGGCTTGGGACACATGCAGCTGGAGGCAAGAGGCAAGGAAAGAGAGTTAATGGTGAGTTTCATGAGCTAGGGCTTCCTTATATTAAAATTGGACTCAGGGGAGAGAGATGAGGGCGATGAGGAATTTTCATCCCTTATTGAGCAGGTGCCTGATTTCCTGGTCTTTGTGGCATTTTCATGCAAAGAACTGGCTGGCCTGCTCAGTCCTAGTAGGGTCTCCAACTTCACCAGAACACACTTTGAAATTTTCTTAATTTTGTTACATAGTTAAGACATTAAACATCCACAGACCCCAGGTCATAGCCAGGACATTGTTCTTCCCTCTGCCCCAGAGGGTCCCACCTACAACCTGACCATATTCAAGTCTCCTAAAGGGCTTCCTGGACCTTCTCTGCCTCTGACCTTAAGCTACATTTTGTGGAACAGTTTTTTTTTTCCACCCATTTCTGTATTCTCCCACTTTCTAGACTTTAAAGGAGATAGATTATTATTTTTTGGCATGTAGACATTTATTGAAGCATAGCACATATATGAAAATTGCCCAAATAGTTACAGTGTATAATATGATGGATTCTCAGGAAAGGAACACACCCCTTATAAAGAACCTACAACACCAGAACCCCAGAAGCCCCCAATGCTCCTTCCACCTACAGCCCCAGGCTCTTACCACAATCTCCACTAAATCCAGAAAATAGTTTTGCATTTTAAAAAAATCTTCATGTAAATGGAATCATAAAACCTGTGCCCTTTTGAATCGGGCTTTTGTTCACTCATAGAATTCATTTGCTTGGAATTGAGTAACTGTTACCTGAGGTAATAACTGACAATATATGACAAACACTAAATAATTTCCCACAGCTAGTAAATGAGAAATCAGGATTTGAACCTAGATTGTCTGGTTCCTGAGCTCTAAACCTCTGTTCTATAAGGTCTCTACTAGAGACAGAATTTCTAAGCGTTCCAAAGAATAAAAATAGCACAAATATGTGAAGCACTTAATATTTAATCCTCACAGCAGTCCTGCATATCTGAAAACAGTGCATGAGGAAGAGTGAGTGGGAAGTGCTGTCTCTGTCACTTGTAGCCAAGAATATCAAGAATATCAGACATTAATATTGGTTAATGTCTCAAGTGGCCAGCGCTGCTTCCAGCTGGCAATTTTAGCCTTTGTGCTGTCCAGGGTGCTGACACACAGCTAGGCTCATTTCTCTCTGTTCTCCTGATCAGAGTTGTGCATGCTTCTGCTTTCCTTTGATCATTAAAATTGGAATTCCAAGAAGTTTAAAAACACATAAATATAAACTATGGGGTTCAGCTTTAGTTAATCAGTCAGATTAATCCTCCATATAAGAAAATTAGAAGAGCTGAATAACAGCAGCCTAACTCCACCTTTTTGAAGGCACTGAGAGCTGGCAAGATAGTAAGTAGAAGGCTGAGATCCAAGACACAGAGAAGCCCAGAAAGGTAATACTAGCATGAGGAGCAATTTTTACCCCAAATGTACGTGCTCTTTCTGGTGTAGGCAGCTGAAAAGCTGAGCATTGCATTGGGGAATTACCTGAAGAAATTGGTTGGAACTTAATCTGAAGCTACATTCCTTTAGAAAGGATTTCATTGTTTTAACTTCTCACAGGCATACGGTGGCACTAGTTTTATAGAATAATGTGAATCAAAATTCAAAGCCTGCAGTTTTCTGTTCCTGCTTGATAATTCAAAGCTTTCCTGGTCCATGGGAGAGCTGGGTCTTCTGGTTCATGCTCATTCCTAGGGGGGCTTTGGCCTTCCACTGCAGGCAGGGCATGAGTTTTCAAGTTCACTATCTTTGCAGATTCCAGACACTGATGGTGACCCTTCCTCTGTGAGGCTTCTGCCTGCTCAAAGGGCCCCAAGTGCTGGGCACATAACACTGGGCACCAGTCATCTCTTGTACATCCCTGGAGGTAGGGATATGAGGCATAGGGACATGTGGGCTCCCTGGAAAAAGGCATCCTGGAAGTTGGATGAATGAATTCCCTGGAGGGAGGGGTTCCTGGCAGAGGGATAAGTAAGCCCACTGGATGTTGGGATTCTGGGCAAAGAAACATGTGAGTTTCCTGGAGAGAGGAAGTTCTGGCATGGGGAAATTGAGCCCCTGGAGGGAAGGAGTCTTTCAGAGGAACTTGTGAGTCCCCTGGAGGGAGGGTTCCAGGAAGAAGCACATGTAAGCTTGCTGGAGGGAGGTGGACATGGCAGAGAGGAAAGTGAGGAATGTGACCCTTAGAGGGAGGGGGTCCTGGCAGATGGACATAACAGTTTCCCAGTATTCCAAACATGCTCGGGAAACACTGTCATGGGATCCTTTCTTGAAGGGTTTTCTCAGGGCTCCAATGATGAACTCTTCTCTCCTTGCCTGTCCATCTCTCTAGGCAAACTCATTTGTACTCCTGAATTTGACTATCCTCGGTATTTCTATTTTTACATAAATCTTTCTCTTTGGATCTCTAGGTCCAGATTTGAATTATCTTCTGAACATTTACAAGTTTTTCTCCCAAACCTTACTCCTCGTTCCTGACTGGATGCATGGTGCCTCCATCCTAATGGGATGTGGTCCTTATCCTCAATGCTTCCGTTTCCCTTTCTCAATGAGCCAGTGATCATGTGGTTTTAACTCCTGGACATCCCCTTAACCAGCTTTGATTATTGTTTCCCTACTTTCTTGGACAAGTCTGAGGCATCATAACCCTTAAATGGGCTTCTGTACCAGCTTCCTCATTGGATTTTCTGCTTTTACTCTTGGGCTCGTACTTCTAGTTTCTACTCTGAACATAGAACAATCTTGTAAAAACATAAATATGGTTTTTTGACCTCCACTTCACAGCATTTCCTGGCTTCCCAGTCAGTGCCTTTGTGATGAAGTCCCAGAGCCTTGTCCAGTTCTGGAAAACCACTCCATCAGGGCCCTGATGGTCTCCTCACCACCATCCTTGACTCCAGAGACCATGGATTTTCTCCAGTCTTAGGTTTGGGTAGCCAACCCATGAACCCCAGGCAGAATCAGGTGCTATAGAGGGTTCCTAATTTTCACTTCCACCACCATCCCTCATTGTCTCTGGTTGCTTCCACAAGTCCATCTTCTCCCTGTCCCTCCTCAAGCCTATTCCCACTGTACTATGCAGTATAATTGTCCCCAGTCTCCTGACACTCTTCTGGCTTGTCTGGATCACACCTGCCCAGCCTTCAGAGGTGACATGATTATAATCCCAACACTGACCTTAATCTCTGCTATTAACTGACCCACTCTTCTCCCCCTAATTTACCCTCTGGTCTCTCTGTACCTTAACCTCTGGAGTACCCCTACCTGGCCCTCTGCCCTCAGCCTACCTGACTTTCTGCTTTCCCTTTACCTGACCAATTGTTCTCCCCTTAACTGAACCTCTGCTGTCCCTTTTCCTGTATCAGTACTCTTCTGTCCACATCTGTTTTTATATGGACTTGGTATCAGAGGACAGAGACAGAGTCTAGTGATGAATGGAATAACATGGGCTTTCCATACTCAGCACTAGGCTGCTGTTAAATCCCAGCCATCATGGTACCCTGAGAGTAAGAGGGAGAAAATTCTAGCAGATGACAGAAGTCCAATTGTCTGTGCTATCGTCTACATCATGCTATCCACAGCCTGTCCTGTGGAGTAGCCTCAGTGGACTCACAGGCATGGTCCACTTGGTGTTCAGTATCTAGGACTTGGAGAGAATAAATCAGAAAGCTGGAGGCCAGGAGGGTCCATGAGGCTGGCAGCAGTGGCTCCAGTGCATGCTCAGGTGGACCAAGAGTTTTCTCACCCTGACCACTGTTTGCTATGCCTCTCAGGCTGTGCCCCCAACCTCATCCTGGCTGCAGAGCTCCAGGTTCTCTGTCCCATGCCCCAACCTCATTTCCCAGGCTGTTTCTTGCTTCTCCTCCAGCTTAGTATCTGAAGCCCCTGAAGCACAACTACCACCAGCTGCCTCCTGTGCAGTCATTTGGGAAGATTTGCCAAATGCCTTACAACTCCTTCAGTGAGGTTTGAACAAATTCATTTGCCATCTGGTTGGGGAGAATTCTCTCTCAGGTCCCAAGAGAGAAGTATTTGTAGGCCATGCCTGAGGTGGAGTATGTGGGCACTCTGGGCCATCAAGTGTCTCCTACCATGTTTGGGGTCTATCTCTGTCTCTTGAGAACCCTTTGGGCCTCAGCCTTCTGACATGTACACTGCCCCCCAACCTTTGTGCATGGCTGAAGGTCCTGGGGCTTCTCTTTATAACATTTCATCTGCACATGCAGAGCCAGGTTCATTGTCAACTTTCTCAGAAGGGCCCAAACTCTACAGTTGCTCTCATGAATTCTTAATAATCTTTTAACAAGGGGCTCAACATGTTCACTTGCATTGAGCCCCAGGAGTTGTGTAACTGACCTTGTGTACATATTTGACTTACTGAAATTTTTCTGTGTATAAAAGTAATACATGTTAATTTTATAATATATATAAAGTGCAAGTAAGGGACAAGAAGAAAATAAAAAATCATCTAACATTCTGTTCCCCAGAAATGAACCATTTTATCATTATATTTTATGTCTCCTGAGCATTTTCCTTTGCAGAGATGCACAGAAGAGGGGATCAGAGAGTCCTTTACAGAATGCATCAGACCATGCTTTCTATTCTTTTGCTGTATTGTATTTTTCACTTAGTTAATAATTCATACTGGCTTGTCTATAATTAATTCATTTATTCTATCATTTTGGATAATGACATTGTTCTCCATTTTAGTCCTGTCCCACAGCTTGTTAATTGTTTTCTCCTTGAATATTGACTTATTTACTGAAGAAGGACATTCTCCCAGAGAGACGTGAGTGTGTTTATGATGTCAACAGGACACAGTCCTAGAAGATATTTGCTGGGTCATGGGTCATGCATATTTTTATAAATTTTTATTACACTGCTACATTTGTCTATTCTTGACACATATGAGCTTGGAGCAAACCCTGTTCAGTCAAACCTTCATTTGAGTGCACACCAGGACCATTCTTCTGCTGAGCCCTGGACTCAGGTGCACTGTGTACATAGAGCTCAGGCCTTACAGAAGACAGGCCCACAATATCTCACACCAGCTTGCAGGAAGCCCAATGGCCCTCCCTGCCTGCCTGGTGGTGACTGGGGAGGAGCCTGCACCCATGTGGCAGATGAATTCATTGATTAACCAGAAGTCTTGTGAATCCTCATCAGCTTTCTTCTAGGATGTCAGCACAGCTGGACTGCAAGCCCTGGGTGGATATAGGAGAAGTGAGAAGTGTTGGAACTCTCTCCTCCACAAATGTGACCCCTTCTTCTTGCCTGTTGGATGTTTTTCTGGGTAAATATCTGATGGGAACCACAGGTCTCCATGCTTCAGGGCAGCACAAACAGCAGTCAACTCCCCTATCCCTGCTACTTGAGAGCTTTGGGCATGTTTTTGCCAACTTTTCATTTCAATAAAGCAACTGATGCTCCCAAAATGATAAATAATAATGGTAGGGCAATTTAATTGAAAGGTGGTATGGCAGTTTGAGATTATTCTTCTGAATCCCAAAAAAGGAGAAAGATTCTGTTTGTAAACTGATCTGTTTCTCTGGGTATGATACCGTTTCATTGCATTAAATTCAAAGGTTTCAAATTTACTTAGTAACATCAGTTTGGGGCTTTGATTTGACCACAACACTAGGGCATGACTCAGGGTCAATCTCAACGCCCTTGGTGATATAAATGGACACACATAGAAGAAGATATGGGAAGAGAGAGCGCTCCATAGATGCCAGAGGAGAGAACTTTGTCGTGTGAAAGAAAGGAGAAGTTTCAAATAGCTAAAGCCTATGGAAAGATGAGCCATTCATTCATCTAAAGAAAGAATGGAAAAATAATAACAAGGATTCAAGTAACTAAATGACAGCAAGAGTAGTACAAACATAAGTGTCATTGGTATCCCAGAAGAAGAAGAGAAGGAAAAGGGACAGATGGTATAATTGAAGAAATAATGGTCAAAAATTTCCCAATCCTATTGAAGGACATAGATATTAATGTCCAAGTAGCAAAGCATACTCTCATCTGAATAAATCCAAATAGACCTCTGCTGAGACACATAATAATGAGAGCATCAAATGCCAAAGGCAAAGAGAGAATTCTGAGTGAAGCAAGAGAGAAGTGATGTATCACATACAAGGGATACTCAATAAAATTAAGTGCTGATTTCTCATCCGAAATCATGGAAGCAATAAGAAAGTGATATGATATATTTAAAACATTGCCAGAAAAAAACTGCAAACTAAGAATCTTATAACAAACAAGATTGTCTTTTTTTTTTATAAGATTTTTAGTTTGTAGTTTTTTTCTGGCAGTGTTTTAAATATATCATATGAAGGCAAGTTAGGATATTCACAGATAAAGAGAAACTGAGAGTTTTTAACCAATGGACTGGCTATACAGGAAATACTAAAGGGAGTGCTACAGCCTGAAAAGTAAAGACAGGAAAGAAGGACTTGGAAGAAATTATTGAAATGAAGGTGAAATCAGAAAAAGTAACAAAAATTGTAAAACTAGTGGTGAAAATAAAATATGACAGATAAAACCAAAAGGTCAAAGTGGGTGAAGTATGAACTGCTTTTACAGTAATAACTTGAATATTAATGAAATAAACTCCCCATATTGGGTTTGGTGGCTCAGGGTTTACAGATGGGTACATTGGGAAGGGAGGGTTAGGATACATAGGATACTGGGTAGAGAGATGGGAGAAGGACCTGGTGAACACTTGGGATTTGTGAGTATGAGGTTGAAAGTACAGAGGTGAGAATGCTCTTATGGCAATATGACAAGGAAGTATCACTGTTTTAGGGTGTTGGTTGGGGGGACACTTGGGACAGGGCACATCTGGAGCAGGCTTCTAGAGAGTGTGTGAGTGTTTATTCTATCATAATGAGTTGTATTAGTCGGTGTAGACCAGCACAATGAGCAGGAAGGATATGGACTCCAATCTTTGGGAAGACTGATTTGCCCAGAAACAGAGAGGTGGGCATCTCTTTTGAGCAAGGGAAGTTCCTGATAGGGGAGGACAAATCAATGTGTCAAGACCTCTTGCTGCATGTAACTATGAATCTTGTCATCCAATTAGTCAAGCCAGGGGGTTGTCATGGGCCCCGAGGTGGGTTGGGTTGGGGAGGGAGGAACAGAATAGATCAAACAGGAGGTATTTAGTGGTCAGTAGAAATGTTTGTCATTACCTTACAGTGATGGACAGAGGTCATGGTAAATATTAACAAAATTTATAAACTTGTGTGGTTTAAAATGTAAATCATAATGTAAACCATTGAAAATGTTTAGTAGCTACATTTCACTATCTGTATAACAGTTATAACAATGTTACCATCCACATACAAAATGGTTTTAATATGGGGGAGGAAAGGGGGAGGAGGATGGGTATATGAGAGTCTCTTGTATTCAGTCTGTGACTTTGCTGTGACCTAAAACTTCTTTGAAATTTAAAAGAAAAATAGTGAGACACTGGGGAGTGAGAGGGGGAGAGAGGTGCCATAGTACAGACCAGACACCCGATATTGCAGTGATAAAAGAAAAACTGTCAAAAAAATTTTTTTTTATTTTTTCCCATTTTCTGAAAATCCCAATCCTTTGATTTTATTTTATTTTTAGTTTTTAAAAAATGTTTTCTCATATTTTATCTCTTACACTTAAACTTATCATTATTATTTCTATTTCCTATTAATTTTATTTGGTTATTATATTGGCTTCATCTTTAAAGGAGCTTTGGATCACAGACGGCTCCAATAGGGGTGGGAGAGGATCGTTGGTGGAGGGTGTCAGGGATAGGAGGTTCATGGGAGGAAGTTCACCTGAACATACATAAAAGGTATAAAAAATTGTTCAAATGCTCATGGGGCATGGTCACAGTGGGTGGAGAATCAATCAATAAATGAGAGAGTACTGAATTCCCAGCTGGGAGAACTCTGCCACATTCTCCAAGGGAGCAACAATAGCACCCAAGCATAGGAGCAGTGTCTGGCTAAGAAGGATGATCTACTGATGGGCTCTTGTTATTGATGACTAGCCTTATGAGTCTTTGCTCTTGAAATTGAAACTTACCCTATTGTTATTGGGTGCCTAAGGGTTGCCTTCTAGGAGCCTCCTTGTTACTCAAATGTGACCTCTCTCTAAGCCAAATACAACATATGAATGCATTACCTTCCTCCCAGCATGGGCCATGATTCCCGGGGATGAGTCTCCCTGGCAATGAGGGATTAATAACTGCCAACTGGCAATATGGTTGGAAAAAGGCCTTGAATAAAAGGGGGAAAAGTAAAGACAAATGAGTTCATATGGGTAAGAGACTTCAAAGTGAGTTGGGAGGTCATCCCAGAGGTAACGCTTATGCATAATTCAGTAAGATCTCACAGAACACCAAATTGGATATCACCACAAATAGAGGGGTTCCTGAGAGATATGGAGACACCCAGGTCCTATATAAGGGTGGATAGGCCCAGAGATTGATGCCTTATCAGTAGGCTCTACTTTGGAATCTATGCTCCTGAGAGTGACAGAGTTGGACTAAAATAAGTCCTCCTTGCACATGGTCCATCAGTCCCTTCTATTCAAACCTATATGTGGTGCCGGAGATTGTAGGTGTACTTTCAGAGACTGTAGTTTTTGCCCTGCCCATGTGCCAGCTGGGCCCAGAATCTCAGTGGAGCTGCAACTCCTACTCTACAGCTCAATGGACTCTCCCAGGATGCCTGGTGCAGAGATAATGATGGACAATGGCCATCCCAGGGAATGGAGAGAGTCTGCAGCTGCAGGCAGAATAATCCCATCCAATTTATCCATGGGATATATGCCTCCTCTCACTTGGAGGTAGAGTGGACATCACCACCCCAGATTCTTCAGGATTGGGGGAACAGTTATGGACTAGAGTGGACTTACTGGTATTCTGTTATATACATAATGTAATTCAAGCAATGGAAGAAATTCCAACATTAATGAGGGTAGAACCAGTGGCCACTTGACACTTTGAGGCCAGGGAGAGGGAAAAGCACCTGTAATACAGGGGCTTTTTCGGGACTTGGAAATTATCCTGAGTGATATTGTAACAACAGATATAGGACATCTTACATCAGCATATAACATGCAGGGCTGTGTGGGAGAGAGTGTGGTATACAATGTGAACTATGGTCCATGCTTAATGGCAAAGACTCAGGATGTGTATATCCATTGCATGTGATGTGCCACACTAATGAAAAAGTTTATGTGGGAGGTTGTGGGAGGTGTAGGAGTTGGGTCATATGGGAATCCTTATAATTTTTTGTGTAACATTTATCTAATCTAAGCATCTTTTAAAAAATAAGATATAAAAAAGTGCTTTAAAATGAATAAATAAATGAACAAAAGACAGAAATTGACATTTCCCCAAAGAAGAAATATAAATGGACAAAAAACATGTGAAAAAAGTTTCAAAGTCATTAGTTGTTACAGAAGTACAAATCAAATCAACAATGAGATATCTCACACAGCATAGAATGGCCACTATTAACACAACAGAAAACAGTGAGTCCTGTAGAACATGTGGAGAAATAAGAACAATCCTTCACTATTGGTGGGAATGTAAAATGGTGCAGCCTCTCTGACAGACAGTTTGACAGTTCTCCAGGAAGCTAAATATAGAACTGCCATATTATCCAGCAATTCAATCAAGGAATATATCCAGAATGACTGAAAACTTGTACACAGACATTTGAATATAATGTAATATTTCACAATTGCCAAAATTTGGAAACAATGGAAGTGTCCATCAACTCTGAATGGATAAACAAACTGTGGTATATATGCATAAGATGGAATACTGTCCTGCTGTAAGAAGAAATGAAATTGGGACAAATATTATAACATGGATGAACCTTAAAAGCATTATGTTAAGTGAAGTAATTTAGACACAAAAGGAGACATATTGCATTGTCTCACAAAGAGGAATTAAAAAGAAGAATAAATGCATGGAGTTAAATTTTAGAATATAGGTTATCCAGAAATAAGTGGAGGGCTGAGAAGGGGTGCTGATGCTTACTGTGTGTAGAAGTTTTAGTTAATTTGACTGGAAATGTGTGGATATAGATAAAGTTGATGGCAACACATTATAGTGAGTAGAACTAATGCAAATTGTTTATAAATGAGATTGTGGCTGAAAAGAGTAAGCTAGGGATGTAAATGTCAAATGAAATAAACCTAAAGCATAATCTAGAGACCGAATAACAGAGCAAAACCAGAGGTGGATGAGAATTGTGGTTAATAGTGGAAATAAATAAATATCCTTCTATGAACTAGAACAATTGTACATCACTATTGCAAGGTGGTAAGAATGTGGAGAAGCATGGGAAAAAACAATTAAAGCAACCCCTTGACTACAGTTAACACCAATACTGTAATATTCTTGCAACCATGCCAAAGAAGTACTGGGTCGATAATGGGAGTTAGGGAAAACATACACTAAATTTATACAAGAGCCCATATTTAGTGGTAATAGTCTGATGATATTATCTCATAATCTGTATCAAATGGTGGAGAGGTATTGTATGTGAATTCCACACATACATGTGATTGTTTTGTAAGTTCACAACTTCTCCAATAAAAATATATTTAAAAAGATTGCTTGTAAGAATCATACATTTTGACCATTATGAGCAGAAAGAAACAAATGTACTATCTCTGGGCAAAAACATGTAAGTTCCTTTTGGTCACTTTTGGAAGAATGACAGAATTACAGGTCAGAATCTCTAACTTAAGTGCATCTATATGATTTAACAAGTAAGAGGATAACAATTGTGCTAAAGAACCATAGCATGTTTATATATATGCATTTAGTTTTATCCAAATTAGTCAAAGTGTGTGCATTGCATTATATGATTGATGAGGTCATGGACATTATAGAAATGTAGAAAACAATCAAAATGGTTATTTTTCCAGAGAAAGAAAATGCCCTGAGATCCGGAGAACGGTAGCAGTACTCTTGTTAAAGACAGCATACATTAGCTTTAACATCTATTTACGTGATGGTGAATAATGTAAATAATTTTCACAAGAAAATTATTTATATTCTAAAATTCTAAAATTTAACTCCATGCATTTGTTCAGGCATCCTTAATTCATTAAATTAGTTTTTAATCTGAAAGTAATTTATCTCACTTTATGTCAAATGACATGATTTTGTTTTCAGAAAATGTAAGTTGAAATGAATAAGTGGGGTCAAATTGGGCAGTCAAATGAGAATTGAGGACTGATATTTACAAAGAGGGGCCCATACATTTGTTATTCCAGTGTGGTAGTAAATTTTCAATAAACTGCAAGGAGAGGAGGTTGTGATAATGGGTTAGGGTCTCTGATCATTGATATGAGAGGTAATATGTCCAGGCACAACCCATGTGTGGAGTGTACTCATCACAATGATCATGTTTGTAATTTGTGTTTGGAAAACAGGCAGAGAGATGGATTCAAATTCTAGCTATGAAAATTTGTCATATTACTAAAATTTTCTGGATCTCCTTTCACTTTTCTTGTTAAAAGGATAAATGAAGCATAAAAAGCAAGGTGATGGTAAGGAATAAATACACAACTGTATGCAAATTAACAAGCACAGAGTAATATGTACAATAATCTACTTGATTTTCCTTTTGCTGTATGTCAAATGCAAAGATTTGACATAGTCCTCCTTCTAGTTAAAACAAATCTTTGTCATTTATTAATGCAAAACATTTAGTTAATAACAATATGTATATGTGATTTCTATTTTACATATGCTTTCATGTATATAAATTAGGAAAAGCATTAATATTGCTGCTGCTGCTTACTAAAAAAACAGAATTCTAGCTACAACTTCACTAAGCTATTAGAGGAAACGATTTTGTGTCCCCCAAATATTTTATGAGCTGTATATTTTATGAGCTGCCTAGCCCTATGGAGGTTGTGGGGCATAAGAGTAGCTGTTATGTGGTCAGAGTTTGACAGAGAATTGACTCATGCGACCATCGTAGTTAGCAAATTCAAACTCTGTAGGGCAGGTCTCAGACCACAAACTCCAATAGAGTTGATATTACAGTTCTTAGTACCAATTCCCCATGAGAAGGCATTGACTGGAAATTCCAGCAGGAGTCAATATTGATGTTTAGGAAGGCATTCTTCTTCTGTCTGTTGAAATCCTCAATTCTTGCTTTTAAGACCTCCAAATGATTGGATGAAGAGATCATCCACATTTAATACAGCAATTTTGTTGATAATGGTAGATGTAATCAACTCACTAGATGCAAATCCCACTTGCATATAACTTTATAGTAACAACTAGGCTACTGTCTGACCAAACAATTGGACAATTTAATGTAGGCAATCTGAAACATGAAAATTACTGTCATAGTTTAACCTTAATCAAGTTGGCACCCATATACAACCCCTTTAACCATACCTAATCTGTAAATAAAAATACACCTCCACTGCATATTCCAGAAAACATGCTAATCCATTCCCTGAAAAGAGATGCAAGTCATTGGCTATTCATTCTTATACTAAATATCCTGAAGCATCAATATTATGACAACATTAATACAGATTATATTATTTGACAAGGGAATAAGAGAAGGAAGAAATTTATAATGAGGTATAGATAAAAAGAGAAAAAGTAAGATAGATAGGTAGGTAGGTAGATAGATAGATAGATAGATAGATAGATAGATAGATAGATAGATAGATAGATAGATAGATAGATAGATAAATAGAGATAGACAGAGATGCAAAAATAAAGTTCATAATAAAACAAGCCAAAAATATTCACAACCATTTGTATTTGTCAGCCAAAAGGGTGCTGATACAAAATACCAGAATTCTGTTGACTTTTATAAAGGGAATTTATGTGGGATAAAACCTTACAGTTATAAGGCCCTAAAGAGTCCAGCTCAAGTTACCTTAAAAGGTAATTTCTCACCAATGTCTGTTGCCACGTGTTGAAGCAAGATGGTGGGTGATCTCTGCCTGGTCTCTTCTTACTTCTTCCTCTCCCTCTAGAGGCTTTGTGATCCCAGGTTCTTCCATATCTCAATTATAAGCTGGCATAGGGATTGTTTATTTCAGGGTCTTTAACTGTTTGTGCTTTCTCCCTTCTGTCACATGGCAGGACTGAAATGACAAAGTTCTCTCATCTTCCATGTAACTTCTTCTGTGTGTCTTCTTGAGTGATTGTCCATTTATATCAGCCCACCAAGGGAAAAGGGACTTAATCCTGGGTGACATCATACTGACATGGTCATGGTCAAATCAAACCCCTATTGTTTTATCAAGTAAACATAAAAGCTTTGTATTTAATACAATCAAAATGTATCACACCCAGAAGCACAGACCAATTTACAAATATAATTTCTCTATTTTTTTGGGAATTCATAAATAATATCAAACTGCTACACCATTACAGTCCTCATAACTTTAAACTGGTTGCATGACTATCCTTACATTAATCTTATTCCACTATCACTTATTCCACTACCCATTCTATATCCCCCTTACCAGCAGCCACACCTTTAAATGGTCATGGTTTTTTGCATTGTAGTGTGATCCAACCTTTCACTACTGAATTGCCTGAGCCATCAGTAGACTTACCTGGATTTCATTGTTATAGTTTTCAATTTACTTAATCATAGGACACGGTACTAGTAAGAAGCACCCTCTGGTATCTCCTATATGCCAGGAAAACACTTCCATACCTCCGTTGTGTAGTAGCAGTCTACTTTCTCTTTGGAAATCAGTATCAATCACCCATCCAGTACATTAACTCTCTTCTTTGCCTGTTGATTCAGAAACATTAACCACTCAAAACCATAGCTAAACTGCCTCATTGTTGTGTTTCCTGATGGAAGCACTCCTCCCATTGGAACTAAAACATCTATAGCAGCAGAACATAAGATTAAAGGGACCGGAAGAAATTTTTTTCTGTTGGATCCTTAGTGAGTGGTGGCATGAACTTTTTATCCCTTGAATTCTGGACCTGTGAATGCTGGGAATGCGAGAAACAGCACTATATTTGGGATGCTAATTTAGAATATATGTAACCTCCAATTCCAAAAATTTGAAATAGGTGTATTTTTAAAATCAATTTAATCTATACAAATTAATAAATCATACAGTTCATACAAAAGGTTCAATCAATGGTATTTGGTATAATCACATAGCTGTGCATTCATCACTTCGGTCATTATTAGAGCATTTTCATTAATTCAATAATAATATTAAACAAAAAATAGGCAAACAAACAAACAAGAAAATTTTTCACTTCTCAATCTCTATATGTTTCCCTTGCTGTACATAGCTGCTTTTTCTGGCTATTCTTACAGAATTATTTATTTCTTTTTTAAGCAGGTTTGTTGAGATATTTTCACATGCCATATGATCTATCCAAAGTGTATAATCAATGGCTTTTAGTATAATCACAATGTTGTACATTCATCATCTCAAAAACTTTACAAAAATTTTATTACTCCAAAAAGGAAAATTCCACACAACTTAAGATTCTTTCCTCAGAACTACTTAATCACTAATCTAATTTCATCTTCATAAATTGATTTAAATTTACATTTTATGTAAATGGAATCATGCAATATGTAGTACTCTGTATCTGGTCTCATTAACTTGGTATAATTTCTTGTCTGATATTAATATTATTTAGAATTAACTTACATTTGTTCAGCTTCAAAGAAAATTGGTCTTATATATGCAATTCTACCCATACTCATATTTCATATAATATATTTGGTTCATAATAAGGCAAACATACAGTATTTGTACCTTTGTGTCTGGCTTGCTTCACTCAACATAATGTCCTCAGGTACATCAATGTTGTCATATGTTTCACAACTTCATTTATTCTCACTGTTGCATAATATTCCATCATGTCTATACATCATAATTGGTTTATGCATTCATCAGTGAATGGACACCTGGGTTGATTACAACTTTTGGCTTTCATGAATAATGCTATATGAACAGTAGTGTGCAGATGAATATTCATGTCACTCCCTTTGGTTCTTCTGGTGTATATCCAGCAATGGTATTGCTAGATCCCATGGCAAGTCTATATTCAACTTTTTAGGAACTGCCAAACACTCCTCCATAATGACTGTACCATTCTACATTCCCACTAACAGTGAATAAGCATTCCTATCTCTCCACATCCTCTGCAACTTTTACAGTTTTCCAACTTTTTGGAAGATGACTTTGGATTAGGCAGACAAGTCTCAGCTGTCTCACAAAAATGATGGAGAAAGAGCCAAAAGCAGCCCAAGGGACCTACTTTGCAGACCAGCAACCTAGGAAAGTGTTTCATAACTCCCAGGAGGCTGAGGGATGGAGAGAGAAAAAGAATCCAAAACAACAAACTGTGAGTTACTAAACCTCCCTGCTGCTGGGACAGACCACCCCCAAATCCTGAGATTTTAAGCAGGCATAAAACTCCTGGCTTATTGTGGCTGACTGAGAGGGGAGCAGATATCTTCCTCCCTGTCAGCTGTTACAAGGGAAAATGGAAGGGGAGTCAGTGGCTTTTCTTTGGTGAATTCATCCAGCAAAGCTCACTTTGATTCTCAGCTCTGGCCAGACCAAAACAAAGGAAAACCAAGAAAGATATACCTCCTTGGAAAGATGTGCTAATGAACACCATCTGCTGGCTGGTCTGGAAATTCTAAGGAGAAAAACTACTTTTAGGGCTCTGCTTATTCCATTCCTGGGAGAAAATCTGAATCCCATTAGTAAGTCCCTGGTATGTTTTTGAAAACTTCAGATGGTCAATTTTAAAGACTTAGGATAAATTGAATCAACTATCAAAGAAGAGCTGTGAAAAGTAATAATAATAAGCAAGAGAGAGAAATTGCCCATCAGAATAAATTCAGCAAAATCTTCAGATGCCCAAACATCAGAAAAAAATTACAAGCCATACTAGGAAACTAGAGAGATGTCCAAGACAATGGAAGAAACCAAATATTCTGAAGAGATACAGGATTTAAGACAATTAGTCAATGATAATTACTTGACTCTTCCAAATCAACTTAAATAGTTGAAAGAAAATATGACAAAAGAGATAAGGGATATTAAGAAAACACTGTGTGAGCATAAAGAACAATTTGAAAGTCTGCAAAGAAAAGTATCAGACCTTATGGTAATGAAAGTCATGATGGATGAGATGACAGAATTAGACTCATTTGTTGTTACCTTACACATTGCTCTTTGATCCCTTCTATGTGAACCTATAGTTGGTTCTAGAGTTTGTAGGAGTACATCCAAGAGACTTGAATATTTAGACTGTCCATGTGCCAGCTGAGCCCTGAGCCTCAATGGAGTTGCAACACCTATTCTTCAGTTTATTGGACTCACCCAGGACAACTAAAAAGGTGGTGATGATGGACAACCACCATACCAAGGAACCGAGAGAAACTACAACTGCAAGCAAGAAAATCCCATTCATTGGCCTTTTGAGACTGAAGCCCCTCTCAATTATAGGTGGAATGTGCATCATCATCCCAGTATTCTCAGGATTAGGAAATGAACTATGGACTAGGGTAGACTTACAGTTATTCTACTATAGACTTATTGTGATTCTAGTAATGGAAGAACTTATACCATTGATGTGGAGACAGTGGCCAGTGGAGGTTCTGAGGTCAGAGAGAAGGAAGACAGCTGTAATATGTGAGCATTTTCTGGGCTTGGGAATTGTCCTGAATGGCATTGCAATGAGAGATACAGACTATTATATATCTTGCCATAACCTACAGAATTGTGTAGGAGAGAGTGTAAACTGCAATGTAACCTATAATCCATGCTTAGTGGCAATGCTCCAAAATGTGTTCACCAATTACAATGAATGTACCACACTAATGAAGGATGTTGTTAATGTGGGTAAATATGGGCAGTGTGGGGAGCAGGGCATATGGGAATCACCTATATTTTTATATAACATTTATTTAATCTAAATATCTTTTTAAAAATAAAAAATAATAAAATATATTAGAGGCACATATGAGCAGATTTGAATTGCTTGAAGAAAGATTTAGTGATTACAAAGACAGAACATCTGAGCTGGAAAACATAGGAGAAGAAAAAGAGAAGAGAAAGGAAAAATGGAATAGGGTCTCA
>JAQZBX010037231.1:0-23877 GCA_029593785.1 Cabassous unicinctus | reverse complement strand
CCCTCCTGAAGGGCTGGACAGAGCTACCCTCCCGCATCCTATTTCATTCCCTAGCAGGTGTGGTGGGTAAGAGCCACTCACAAGCTGAGTAACCTTGGTCAAGTACCTTAACCTCTCTGATCCTTGGGTTCCTCATCTGGACAATAGAGGAAATAAAACCTGACCCTCAAGGCTGGAATGAGGATTCAAGGACACAGTGCCAGTAACAGCTGGCTGAGCACTGGGGGGCGGGGTGGGGATGCCAACTCTGTAGCTACCATCTGAGCCCATGGCCACACCAGGACATACCTAAGGTCAGTGCTATTATAGCTCATTTGAAAGATGAGGAAATTGTAGCTCAGAGACGTGGAGGCACTTGCCAACATCACAGAGTGAATGGCAGAGATGGGCCGGGAGCTCGGCTTTCATGACCCAGCCTGGGTTTCGTGCATCTGCACAACCCAAGCTGAGCTCCCCTGGGTGCGCTGATCCTCAGTCTAGGGCAGCCTCAAGCAAGAAAAGATGGTCTCAAAACCATGCCAGCCACAGAGGCCAGAGGCTGAGGCAGGGGTCCAGGAGGTGCCTCCAGTGGTGCCCAGGAGTTGACGTCACTCCTGAATCCCAGATTCATCTGCTGCCGCAGCGATCCCATCACCCGGGGGCAGCGGCCTGACCTCAGCTGTGTCTACCTGCAGCTTTGTTTGTAACTTCTCCCATTTAGGGGCCTCCAGAAACAACCCAGGCTCAGAAACCCGGAAGCTTGCTGCTGACCCTGGAATTTGCTAAACTCAGACGAGCCATGATTTAAAAAAGTAAAAGAAAACCCCGCAATGGGTCCTGGGGCCGGGCCCCCCTTCAGGTGCCGGGCCGCCCACCTGGATCACGTTGCTGTTGGAGTTCTTGGAGTCGGCACTGACGTAGACGGAGAAGAAGGGGGAGGTGCGGTAGTGGGCGGTGACCACTTGCAGTGTGTCCTGGAAATTGTTCTTGTCCCAGGGACCTGTGATGTTCCAGCCCCCAAGCTGTGAAGAGGGAGAGGTCATGGGAGGGGATGAGGTGGCCGGGAGGCCTGGGAAAAAGCTCCATTCTGGAGACCTAAGCGCGAATTCCAATTCCAATTCCACGGCTGCCGTGCTCCGTGACCCTGCACCAGTCATCCGAACCCTCTGGGCTTTGGGGTCTCAAGACCAATGGCAGGGGGGGTCCACATTAGGGGTTTCTGGCCAGGAGCCAAGGTCCACGGGAGGAGAGCAGAGACGCATCCTGGACAAGAGAACCAGCGGTCCATGTGCTGCTTGCTCCCTGGGTGGCTGGGGATGGGCGCGGGAGGGAGGCATTCCCTGTATAGGGCTACTCTGAACACTGAACGATGTGGATGGCAGGCCTGCTGAAGCAAACATTCAGGGAAATGAGAATCAGAACCACAGTGCAATGCCACTTCACACCCACCAGGGTGGCTATTAGTGAAAAACACCAGAAACTAAGCGTGGAACTCCTGTGCAGGGCTGGTGGGAATGGAAAATGGTGCAGCCGATGCGGAAAAGAGTTTGGCGGTTCCTCAAAAAGTTAAACACGGAATTATCAAAAAGACCTAGTGATTCCACTCTTAGGTATGTACCCCAAAGCTCAAAAGCAAGGACCCAAATAGACACCCGCACACTAACGTTCTTTGCAGCATCATTCACAAGAGCCGAAAGGTGGAAACAACCCACGTGCCCATCAACAGACGACTGGATAAACAAGACGTGGTGTATGCACACTAGGGGCTGTCACTCTGCAATGTAAAGCAATGCCGTGACCCACGCCACGACGTGGATGAACCTTGTAAACATTCTGCCAGTGAAATAAGCCAGACACAAAAGGACATTGTATGAGTCCACTTATATGACATATCTAGAAGAAGCAAATCCATAGAGACAAAAAGATTAGAGGCTACCAGGGGCAGGGATGGGGGGAGGGATGGAGAGCTATAGCTGAATGGGTAAAGAATTTCTGTTTTGGTTGATGGAAAATTTTGGAAATAGTGGTGATTGTGAAAGGAAGCAATACTTCTCTGAATTATACTTAAAAATCATCAAAATGGCAAGTTTTTATGTTATATATGTGTTAACCACAATAGGAATAAAGTAGTAAGGGAAATGTATAAAAACCTAAAGGAGATTAGTGGCTGCTAGAGGCTGGGGGTTCCTGGTGGGGTAGGGTGATAGCTAAAGGGTACAGGGTTTCTTTTGGAGTGATGAAAATATTCTAAAATTGACTGTGGTGATGATTGCACATATCTGTGAATATACTAAAAACCACTGGATTGTATACTTCAAATGGGTGAATTATATGGTATGTGAATTATATCTCAATAAAGCTGTTAAAAAAATAAATTCAATTGTGTCTATTGGAAAAAAGTCTCCTCCATGACTTTAAAAAACTGGTTGACAAGCTATAGCCTGCTCTAGTTTCTTTGGGATTCGGGATTTTAAAAAATCTTCTCGGTCCTACCTCTGCCTTGGCACACACGGTCAATCCTTCTCTGCCAGGCTGGCACCTGGGCTCTGTGCCAGAAAGGAGGACTGGTCGAGTCCCCGAGCCTTCAGCTGCCAGCCCCTGCTGCGGCCCTTCCCCAAGGCGGGCTGGACGCAGGCCCGGCGAGGGAGCGGGGGAGCACCGGCAGCCAGGAAACAGCCACGGCCGCCCCCTCTGTCTAGGCCAGGCCACCCCCCTCGGCGTCCTCCCAAGGCCGCCTGGGGGGTTCCCTGGTAGAAAGACTCGTTCCCCTGCGCAGAAGGAAGGGGAGGGCTCCGGGTCAGGAGGGACCCCCTCACGGGGAGGGCTTGGGTCCTGGTCCAAGACGCTGTCTTTCTGGAACGTGCACACCCCCCTCCACATTCATTAACACACCCTTGGAGGAGAAGGAAGCAGCAGCACAGAGAAACATTTCCTGGTAAACGTGGCCCCTGTCCCACACACAGATGCACAGACCGACACACATACACGACAGACACCCACAACAGATGCTGGTACGCATCCCCACCCAAACAGACAGAGACACTGCACCCACACAGAGATGTGCAAACGTGCACACATGCTCACAAACTACCCAGCACACACGTCAGCAGACAGCCGGACTGTGGTCCAGCTGGCGCAGTGCCTACAGGTGGGACTGGCTGGGTTCCAGTGGTACCCGCGGCCGGGGTGGGTGCTGGAGAGGCCGGCAGGTGGCATGGGCCAGGGAAGGCTGCCCGGCTGGCCCAGGGGGACGCACCTTCTCAATCAGCTCCATCAGGGGCTTGGCCTTGAGCTCCTCGAGCCTGGTCTCGTTCATACATGCACGGTAGTATACCTGGGCCTTCCTCTCTGCCTCGCTGGCACTGGCTGTGGAGTTCTCTGGAACGACAAGAGACAGCAGTGTCTGCAACCCTCTCCCATTTGCTCGCTGGGTGGCCCCGGGTGAGTCCTTCTCGAAGCCTTGATTTTCTCAGCTGCAAAACAGACCTATGACGCCTGCTTGTGGGCAGTGGCTTGGAAGCCAGTCACAGCAGGGGCGCGAATGCCTCCGGACAGAGCCTGGCGAACCTGAGCTGCTCCCTAAGTTTAGCTCACTGCACCTAAGAAGAGTACACCATCAGGGCAGGTTTGCAGGCGTGTCCCTGGGCTGGCAGCCGTAGGACAGTCTGCTTCCCTCACTGGCCAAGAAGTGGCACAAACACCCCTGCCTGGTGCACAGACAGTGGCCGTCTTGGTTTTCAGATCCCCAATGACCTTCCTTGGATAAAGACTAGAGCTGGGCAGAAGACTTAAGGGCCTCATTTATTATGAATTTACTCTCTGCTTCCTCCTCAAAGGCACTGGGCATGTTCAACAGACTTGCAGTTGACTCACAGGGCTGCTGTCCATTTCCTTTCCCAACCCTGGAAAACAGTGTGTCTCTCCTTGTGGCTTCTCAGACTGCACAGCCGGATACCCAGGAGACTTTGTCCTTCTCCCTGTCCTCTGGGCCCTGGTCTGGACAGCACCTGCCGAAGGCATCGTGCCTCTGTGTGCACAAGCGTGGGGAGGTTCCTGTCTGCACCCAGGGAAGGCGACTACTTCCTGCACTTCTGGTTCTCAAGGGACCTACTATGTGCCAGGGCTCCTGTGCCTCAGCTGTGCCAGAGCCCAGCTCCAGTCATGCCAGGCCCTCTGCGCCCCTCAATTCTGTCTGTCCCGCTTGCTCCCTCCCTGGGGACTGCCTCGCTGCCTCAGCCCCTTTTCCTCACCCCACATTCCTCTCTCCTAGACCCTGAAACCCCATCTTCACTTGCTTCAAAGACTCCTCCAAGCCCCACCTCCTTCACAAAGGCTTTTTTGGCAGAATGTTACCCATTCATCCACCAAAGAGATACTGGACGCTTACTCTGTGCCAGGCAGTGTGCAGGTACCGGGGACGCAGATGACAATATCCAGTCCCCATGGAGCTGCCTTTCCAGTACAAGGACACAGATAACCAACAAGTAAACACATAAGGGAAAACCTCACCCCAAGCCCTTCCGCACGGACACTACCAAAGCCCTCCTCAGCCTTCAAGGCCTCTCTCGGAGGCCGTCTGTTCTACAGAGCCTCTGACGCGCCAGGCAAGCTGCTCATTCACGAAGGCCCAGGAGCGCCTGCCTAACGGGGGGCACGAGACACGGGGAAATGGCTGTAAGACACGAAAGTGCTGTGATTGGTGCCAACGACTGAAGTCCAGAGAGGGGTGGGAGAGGACACTTCACTTGAGCTGGTTCTCAGGGATGCGAAGTTGCTCATCAGACAGAGATAGGGTGGGGGATGGGTGTGGAGCAGCATGAGGCTAAGCAAGGATGCATTTGGTGTGGCCGCCTGGCGCAGAGGGTACACGCCAGTCCCCAGCCAGTCCTTCATCAGCCCTCCCAGCCCTCGCTCCTGCCCCCCAGCTCTCGTCCTAAAAGGCGTCGTGGTTCTCACGGGTCAGAGATCAGCAGCCCAGGTCTTCTGAAGGCAGGCTGCGTCAGAAGGGGCTACTTTGAAGGGCGACAGGGACGGGAGAGAGAGACGAGGGGTATGGAGGGGCACACAGAGCCAGAGGCCGCGGCCACTGCGCTGGCTGAGTCCTGGAGACTCCGGGTGTCCCCGGGCCCCGTGACGCAGCAGAGAAAAGGCCTCGCAGAGGCGGAGGGGCTGGCTTCTCCCTGCTCCTTGACTCAGGAAGCAGAGAAGTGGGCCGAGAAAGGGGCCAGTCCCTGCCTAGGGCCGGAGAACCACAATCTGGAACACCAGGAGCACAGGCCTTGTTTCTATGGCAACACCTCAAGGCGGCCAGGCTCCCGGAAGGGGAAGCATGGGAATCATCACTGCTGGTCAGGCCCCGGAAGTGGCGTCTGCCTGTCCACATCTGGGCCTGGCCATGACCCTGAAATAGCAGGGCTGGCACTGGGGGAGCACACTCTGCATCGCCTTTCTCCAGAGCTCAAGGCCGCGGAGATAAGAGACCCAAAGGAAGGCCTCCCGGGAACAGCCTGGCTGGGCCAGTTCTGAGGCCCGGCCACAGCTCCCCATTTCCCTGACACCTGGAAACCAGCACTGGATCATCACCAAGGGAGAGGGAACGCCTCGCCTTTCAAGCTCCATTTCCCTCTCGCCTGCTCTGAGTGGCTGCCCCTGGCAGAGGGCAAACTTCCTTCCTCCAAGCTCCAACAACCTGAGTGTCATGTTCACTGCTTTCCCAGCAAATGTTTATTCAGCTCCTACTAGGTGGCGGCTGCTGGGCTGGGTGTGGAGGGTGCAGCTGGCAAGACAGACGCAGCCCTGCCCTGAAGCTTGCAGCCTAGTGGGCGAAGCAGACAGCAATAAAATAACCACTGGGGTGAAAGCGAGGGAGGGAAAGCGCAAGAAGGCTTAGCGAGGACGAGGGGCCTCTTCTACAGGGGAGCCAGGGCAGCCTGCCCTGAGGGAGCCAGGTGTGAGGTTCAGGCCAAAGGACGAGTTCACGGGGGAGGCAAGCGGGGGCTGTGCTGCCCCGCCCACCGTTCCGTGCCTTAGCCATCCCTGCACCCCCACAACCAGGACTGGGCAGACACATCACAGGGCCTCACTGTCCGCTTTGGATGAGGAAGGACGCAAAGGGGTGACGAGGCCAGGTGCCTGCTGGACACCTGCATGGGGAGGAGACGAGGCAGGTCAGGCAGGAAGGGACAGGGGTGAGGGTCCGCATCCCCTCCGCACGCGGCTCACTGGGCTCCCGCTGCTGCTGGGCTGGGGGGGCTGGGGTCCTGGTGGAAGGTCAAGCTTCCTTCCACGGCTCCAGCCCCCTCCACCGGTTCACAGAGCCCACAGGGACCACCACAGCTCGTTTTCCCACCTCCCCAATCAGGGGGCACCCGCTGCATTGCGGGCTCCAGGAGGACAAGAGTGGAAGCAAGTCGGCCAGGGAGGGGGGACTGCAAAGGTGGTGGCTTGGGCCGGGGGGACAGCTGAGAGGGTGGCAAGAAGCGGCTGGACAGTGAGAGACAGAGGACACCAAGTGTCCTTGGCCTGGGCGAGGGGCTGCCATTCGCTGCGATGAGGAAGGCTGGGGAGGAGGGTGAGCGGCTCGGTTTTAGACATTTTAAATTGGAGACTCCATGAGACACCCAAGTGGAACCCAGGCCTGGGTGTTTACAGAGTGGTTGCCTTGAACTGTTTTCCATTCCAAGAAGCACTAGGAGGGGAAAAAAAAGGGAAAAAAGAAAGAAAAGAAAAAGAAAAAAATAAAAAAGCACTAGAGCATAAGGATTCCTTAAATTTGCCTATGAGGCCCCGTGCCATGCATTCTCAACAGGGGCAATATCACCCCGAAGCAGGAGGAAATTGGTTCTTGGGGGGGCAAAAACATCTTACTCTTTGGATGTATTAAGCACATATATATATACAACAGACAAAGAGATATAAAGTATATCTCTGGCGTTAAAATTTTATGCAGGGGAGAGAGGGAACAATTAAGAAGAAGGGGTGATGATGATACAACGTTGAGAAACCCCACCCTCGGCAACCTCGTCCCCTCCCCAGCTCCCTGTTGCTGGCGCAGCTCCAGCCCGAGGCCTCCTGGCTGTCCCCGGAGCCCACCGAGCTCGGCCAGGTCGCACTGGTCCTCCAGTCTGGAACCCTCTCCTCTCATATCCGCGCAGTCTGTTCTCACTTAATTCCAGTTTCTGCTCAAGTGTCACCTCCTCCGAGAGCCCCTTCCTGACAGCTGCAACGGCCTCTTCCCTCTCCAGCTGCGTGCCCTCCTGGATGGTCTTCAGAGCTCTCGGTCTCTGCTACCACGCTGCATAGCTCCTCAGGGACTTGGCTCTTACCTCTCTCCCCGCAGGGGGGTAAGCGCCACGCGGAAGGACAGCCTTACTCCTTACACAAGCCCCAGCACCAGGCAGAGTCTGGCACTCAACAAGTACACAATGAACAATTGTTGAGTGAATAAATGAATGACGACTGAATGAAGGAATGTTCTGGGAGCTCCGCAGAGGAAGAAAGATATCCTCACTTGAGCCCCAGAGACAGCGCTTGGCTTCAAAGTGAAATGAGCCCCAGGCAGTGCTCTTGTTAGGAAAAGCTTGGTCTCCTTTAAGACCCTGGAAGAAGGTTCCATGGGAGAAGGCAAGGAGGAGGCCAGTGGCCAACACGGGGCCCCTGGGACTGAGCCTTCTGTGATGGGCACCTCCAGAGCACCGGTGTATGCAAATGCAGTCAACAGGGCTCCCAACTTCCGGGTGCTTCCTTTCAGGGGCTCTGAGTTCCAGAAACCTCCTCAGGCACTTGCCCAAAGTCCCAATGAATTGGCCCGCTATCTCCTCTGGGAGTTTTCATTGAACGCCCTCTCCCACATGACTCCTGGGGAGAATGAAACGCCAGCAGACAGAGCTGTGACTGAGGCCCGCTGCAGGGATGGGGCTACCAGGAATTCTGCAGCCTCCCCTGCTGGCCTCCCTGGCTGCAGCAGGACCATCGTGGGGCCCCAAACTCTACACCTGGGTGGGGCCAGTGTTTATTTTAGATAAACCACACAGGCCTGGGGAACCCTATCCTGTGGGAGGAGGGGAGCAAGATAAGGGAGGCGCCTGTTCCTGCAGGACAAAAGTGATGCTAACGTCATTATCACTTACTGGCGCCTACTGCAGGCAGCAGCTCTTCCAGAGATACCTCTAACCATCCTACTGCAGTGCATCTCATGCCATTTCACAGAGAAGGAAAACGAGGCCCAGGGGGCTGAAGGAACCCGCCGAGGGAGGCAGTGCTAATGTGGCACAGCTGGAATTTGAACTGTGCATTCTTAAGCCTCAGAGTGTGGGTGTGGCTGTGACAATTGTGTCATCTATGGTTATTAGTATCCACCCAATTTATAGGCAAGACGTCTGGTAACTTGTCCAAAGTCACTTAAGTGGCAGAGGCCAGGACTGGAGTCTAAGCTCCTTCTGACAGGTTGGCTCGGGCACCCCACGGTGGAGCCCACGCAGTCCAGCTGCTTCCTAAGAAGCCCCGGACACACATTCCCATCCTTGACTCAATCAACCAACCAACCCACTTAACCACTCCACAAACATGACAGGAGAGCCCACTGCAAGCAGCTACCATACTGGACAAAAAGTGTTTAAGAGGAGTAGATGTGGCTCAGGCAGCTGAATGCCCACCTCCCACATGGGAGGTCCTGGGTTCGGTTCCCGGTGCCTCCTGAAAAAACACAAAGGCAAGCAATAAGCGAAACAAACAATAAAACCAACTCAGGGAAGCTGATGTGGCTCAGTGGTTGAGCGCCGGCTTTCCACATATGGGGTCCTGGGTTCAATCCCTGGTACCTCAAAAAAAAAAAAGCGTTTAAGAGGCAGGCCCTATGAATAGAGGGTTTCCGATGTGCACCGTGAGGTGAGAAACAAAATTAGTCAGTAAAGACTGGGAAAACAGACCAAAATGAAAACACAAGAGAAGTCACGGGGTGACATGATTAATTGCCAGATCACTGATAGGAACAGATTTAATGCTACTGGAATGATTTTTTCTGTTTTTCTCAGGAAGACTGGTGTTGGAAGGTAGGAGGAGGGAGACCTAGTCTTTCCTTTATGGAATCTGTGTCACTGGTACTGCTACCACAAACATGCATGATCTTATAATGTAAAATACAGTGAAGTACGTTTGACAGGCACACAGACTCAAGCTCAAGCCCAGAGAGCCGCCTGGCAGTCATGGAAGGCTTAACAGAGGAAGCAGGTTTGAGCTAATGTGAAGGCCTGGCAGGGGGCGGGGTAGGCAGTCCAGAGGGTGGGACAGTCTGAAGGGACAGCACAGAGGCTGGAAGGCCTAGTCTAAGGCTCTGGCTGCAGTCCCAGGGCTCCTTCCCTGATGAAGTGAGGCCACACTCCTGTCTCCCCAAAGCCTGCGAGGACAGCCTAAGCTGGCACCTTGGGTGAGTGGCAGAGTGTGGGGGTGAGGCGGCTGTCTCAAGCAGCCGAGGTCACCCTTCTCCAGCCAGCTGGCTGCAAGGACGTGCCCTGGAGGCACTGGGCCTAGTTAAGCCCACCTGCCACAGATCCGCCTGGATTTCCTCCGAGGGGGCTAGGGTACATAAAGATTCACCATGCAGAGAAAGGAGCAGCTTGTCCCAGGTCACACAGCAAGCTGGTGGTGACAGCTGACCTTCCTGCGCAGTGGACGGCACCCTCCCCTGCAGTCTGAATGCCCCTTCTCCTCCATCCGCCTGAGAGAAGCCCGCCTGAGGTCGGCTCGCAGAGCCTATGCACTGCCCTGCTCGTTCCAGGCCCCTGCAGCTCTCGCTCCCTCTGAGGCCTGCTGGCTGCTCACCCCTTGTCTTGGGGAAGCAGAAACCAGCCTGGCCTTAAGCCCAAGAATGCACTGGCTTACACTCCAGCATTCTGTCTTCCCCTCGCTGTCTCCTGCCCCTTAAGGGGTTTCCAGGGCACATAGGTGAGGGGTCATTTCCAGACCCGTTCCCAAGATGGGCTTGGGGGAGGAGACCCTCGGATGTGCCTTCTGGGAAAGCTGATCAGCGTGAGGTAGGGGTGACCTCAGCTACTGTGCCTGGGGGTCAGCTCTCATCCGCCCTGGAGGGCTCAGCCAAGCCGCTAGTGGGAAAGAAGGCTGGCGAACCAGGCTTCTCTGCTGCACTCCTCCTGAGCAGCGCCCATCTGTGGCCTCTCTCCGGTGAGTCTGGCTCAGCGGAGTGGGGAGAAACAGCACAGGTTCTGAGGCCCCACACCCCTGGCTGTGGATCCCAGCTCCACCATTTCTCAGCTCAGCGACCTTGGGCTAGTAGCTCTGCATTTGTGAGTCTCATCTGTAACATGGGCCTATATAGCGTCCTCCAAGGGTTTACCACGAGAATTAAATAGTAATAAGGGGAGCGGATGTAGTTCAAGTGGTTGAGTGCCTGCTTCTCACATACGAGGTCTTAGGTTCAATCCCTGGTACCTCCGAAAAAATAATAATAGTAAAAAGAAACAGCCTGTGCCTCCTTCCCGGATAACTGCGCCCACATTGTTTCTGTCAGAAATGAAATAGTCATAATAAGCAATAATTACTTTTCTCATTTAGCACCCAATTAATCCTTAGAAACTCCCAACTCACGCTGAGTGAGACCCCCCTTTACAGGGGAAGAGCGGAGGCCCTGAGAGGCTGGCTGGTCCCTGCGGTCGCACAGCTTGTTAGGGGTCTCAGCTGGAGCTTGCCCACCCCCACCAGGAAGGGCAGCCACGATTTCCCGAGCGTTCCCACGAGCCAGGCTCTGTGCAAAGCCCTCCGAGCCGCCACAGGCGACTGGATACCAGATATCACAGAAACCTCATGTGGTAGGTGCCATCACTGTCCCCATTTTACAGATAATGAAACTAAACTGGAGAGAAGCCAGGGCACTGGCCCAAGGCCACCCAGATGAGAAGCAGCCCAGCTAGCAAGCCAGGGCCGGCTGACCTCACAACCCCGCAGCCTGGCCTCCTGGTACCACCAGACCCTGGCCTGGGGTCAGGGCCTTGAACATGACGTTCTGGCTGTTCTGGTCAGCTCAGTGCCGTTCCCCAACCCCAGCCTGACCCTCAAGGACACCAGGGCCCAGGACTGATGTCCTCTCCTCGTGAGCCCTGCCACCTTGGGGGAGGGGGGATGGACTCAGCCCCGGCACGGTGGAGTCAGGACCCCTGGGCCTGCTCCTGACACACAAGGGCCCTTTCTGGGCCTGACTGAGAAGTGAAGGGCTCTTTGCTTTTCTTCCCTGGGTCCCTCTCAGGGGTGACTTCTCCCTGGGGCTTGATCCCCCTTCTCCACTCCGACTGACAGTGTGTCCCTGGCAACCTAAGCCTCAGTTTGTGGTGAGGACCAGAAGGCTGTGGATAGAAAATGCCAGGTACTGTGCAGGCACGCAGCGGGCATTTGACCATCAGTCTCTCTCCTCTTTCCTTCAGGCCCTGCCAGGCTCTCTCCAGTAAGGTGGGAAGGGAGCTGTATGAGCCCCTTAGACCTGAAGGAGGGAGGGTGGGACAGGGGAAAGGACACAGGGCTGGAATCAGGCCATTCTCAGCTCTGCCATGTACTAGCCTGTCTTGGCAGAACTTCTAACCTTCACTGGACCTCGATTTTCTCATCTATCAAATGGGATGATATCTACAAAAGATCTCTATAAACTCTAAGATGCTGGGCAAAAGGCAGGGGAGAATAACAATGGTAACATTGACATAAGCAGCAGTCACCACGACACGCCAAGCCTGTGCAAAGCACTGTGAGTGCCCAGGCAACTGTCACAACCCTAAGGAGGAGGCTGGTTCCCATTTCACTGATGAGAAAAACAAGCCTAGACAGTTATGTAATGGATTCAAGTCACACAGCCAGTAAGAGGCAGAAGCAGGATTTAAACCCAGGGCCTGGTGACTCTGAAGCAAGGGCTCTAGACCATCTTGGTATATTTCCTGGACTATTCTCTACTCCGGTTGATAGTCCCTGCCAAGCACCCAGCTGTGCCTTTGGCCGCTGGGCAAGGGACATCCCTGAGTTCAAATCTCATGACCACAGACCTATGCCTTTTCAAAGGCATCTGGGTAGCATAAAGCAGGTAGGGAGGCATCCCGGGCTGGGGCTTTCCCATTTCTGATAGAGTTCTGTCAACCCCAGCCCCACACACCACCCTGCTCGGATCCTCTGGGAGATTAGCAGGAGGCTGCTGCTGCCGGGGCTGCCTGGAGGAGCCCGTGTCCATGAGCTGCTGGGACCAAGGAGAAATGGTGAGTGTGTTTCAGCAGCAGCAGCTGTACCCCCTGGGGCTGGGGTAGGAAAGAAAGGAAAGGTCTTCTTAGCCTGGTTTGCTTATTTCCACTTTCATCTAAAAGACACAGTTGCGTTAAATTCCTAACTGTCAAATTATCTTTTCCTATGTCATAGGAAGATTTTTTTGCCCCTTTTGAGAAGATCTGTCCCCTTGCATGGGTCTTCTATTTTACCTACTTTTGATTATCTTGAGGGCTTTGTAAAAACTCAATTTAACAAGCATTTGTCAAAAGTAAGTTATGTCTTGGTGGGTTAATTCACTGGCTTTTCATGATCCAGCCTCTCCCAGGACGGGGCGGGGGCCAGAGGGAGAGGGCAGGGGTCTCAGCTGCCGAGGGCTTCAAGTCAGGATCTCTAAGTTACAGCACAGGGCACTGTACTAATCGGCCAAGGAGAACCCATCTGCAAAGCCCTTGGCTCAACAAGCTTTAATTATGGGTAAAGCTGCAAACAGGACAGAGATGGGATGCTAATCTAAGGGTAACACTGCTATGCTGAAGTCAACTGGAGGAGCCAGAGGTCTAACAAGCTGCAAAGAGAAAACCCTTGGTTAGACGGCGTATCACGCACGCCTTCATTCCACGAGGCCAGGACTAGCTCCCTGCCTTCACTGACCAGCTCCGAGGAGCTGTTGGTAAAACCTTTATTGGATCACAGCCTTAAAACTTGATCCAGTGCATCCAGCCGTAATTCTTTTTGCTTACAATTCTCAAAAACCAGTCAGTGCTAAGCTGCAGCTTGAAGCCACGAAGTAAACACCACAATTACCCGTTATACACCTACTATGTGCCATACACCATGCTCTCCAGGTCTCAAAACTCTGCAATTTGGGTGTAATTATTCCATTTTACAGATGAAGAAACAGAGGCTCATCCCCCAGGATCACACAACAAGGACACGGCAGGAATTCTAACCTCGTTCTGCCTATTCCCATTTGAGTCTTCCCATTCTGCTAAGCTGCTCCTTTAACGGGGCGTGGTTGGGTGGGCCCAGCGGAAGGCACCCCACAGCCCATTCACTGGGCCCCCTGCCCCGTGCCTACCGAGGAGGTACTTGATGATGGCTTGGTTGTGTTCCCAGAGGTTGCTGAAGGTCCCCCAGCGCGAGTGGCCATCAGGCACAGGGTTGGCCTTGATCCAACCACCACAGGCGTAAGTGAAGAAGTCCTGGCAGGGGTCTACCGTGGGGTCCATGGAGCTCAAGATGGAGCTGGTCACAGAGATGCAGGCCTCGCTCAGGCACACCGAGGGGGCTCCTGTGGGGGCCGGGAACAAGAGGTCAGTTAGGGCAGGCAGCGGGGGGGCTGGGGGTGCAGTGCAGCTGGCCTGGAGCCCAAGGATGACCTCCAACCCCCAGCCCTGACTAAGCGGATTTGGAACTGGATGGTCAGCAGGCCCTAGAGAGAAATGATTTCAGCAGGTCTAGGCTCTCCTGGCATATAAAACAAGACTTCTGTTTAGTTGCCTTAAGATCTTCCTATGGCTTTAAAAAAGTACACAGAAACAAAGTGTTTCTTCCACAGATATCCACTGATTTTTTTTATGTCACTGATGCTCAACGAATTTATTCATTCATCTGTGCATTCATTTATTCAGTAAAACAGCTGAGTATCTTCCAGGTTCTTTGCTGAGTTGTGTGTGTGTGTGTGTGTGTGTGTGTGTGTGGTGTGATGTGTGGGGGATATAAAAGGCACAGTCCTTCCCTTCAAGAGCTAATAATTTAGTTGGGGAAACAAACCTTGTCTAAGAAAGCCAAAGGACAACAGTATGAGAACAACTGTCATTCATGCCACAAACAGAAGTGGAGGATTTCCTACAGGAAATACGGTACCAGGACTCAGGAAGAAGGAAAGACAAAGAAAAGGAGCAGGGAACTATGAAAAACTATTCCCTCCGTAAGGCCGGGAGTTACTTCCTAGAGTCCTCAAAAACAAAACAATCCAAGAAACCATTTTTAAGGTGATTTTTTTATACATGAGGAAACTGAGGCACAGAGGGACTAAGTTCCTTGCTCGATGTCTAACCTGGGATTTGCGCCCCACTTTCTGTCCACTGTGCCGCGTCCCTCCCCCCGCGGGGGGCCGGGTACTTTCTGAGCACTGCTGCGTGCCTGGAAGGGAGCCCTCTTGGTGACGCCACCCAGCCTCCCAGGACCCCGCAAGGTGGGGTTGGGGAGGGCTGCCAAATCCTACACGCGGCCCCCAAACACAATGAGCAGAACACAGCAGGTCCTTACAGATGTGGGGCAGAGGATGCCCAAAGGCCAAGGGAGGGGGCAGGCCTCTGCCTCAAGGTGCACCAAGGACACTTGGTCAGCGGGTTCTGGAGAAGGAGCCAAACGCGGGCGCGCAGGGACGGCCCAGCAGAGGCGGTGAATCTGACTCTGCAGGAGACGGAGGCGGAAGGCCCAGGCTCGTAGCTAGGAACACAGACCCAGCCTCGTCAGATGTCTGCTGATCGGCTGACACAGGCCAAGCTGGCAGCCGCAGGACTGTTTACTCACCACCACCGTGCCAGGCTCCAGCACATTTGTGATCTCATTCCATCAGGCAGCAGGCACAGGTATGACATGCCCCTTTACAGAACAGGAAGCTGAGGCTGGGGACAGTGAGCCGAGTAAGCTGCGTGGGAGACTGCCAACTCCAAGGCTGCTTTTCCCACCACCTCTTTGCCGGACACGCCAAGGGCGTGGACCGACAGGAGGCTTTGGAGGCTGTTAGACCGGGGTTCAAATCCCAGCTTTCTGCTTCCTGGCATCTCAGTTTCTCTATCTAGAAATTAGGACGAAGGCTAGGACCACCTTCACGGGGCTGCTGGGATGAGGTGAGAGCCGAGGCGCAGTAAATGGTGGCCAGCGTTCCCAAGGAGCAACCTCTGCCTTCAGCCTTCATGTCCTCTGTGGACAGGGATTTGGGGAATGCTGGGGGCTCAGGGCAGATGTGTCCAACCCCTTCCCCTTGTCTGGAGGGGGTCATACGGCTGGGGATGGGGGCTCAACTCCCTCGAGGCTCAGGATGTTCTCACGATGCTCTCTAGAAAGCAGAAAAGAATGCACAGTGTGGCAGGGGCAGTCTTCACCTCACTCAGAAAACATAATGCCAGCTGGGACCGGGATGTCCTTGTGAGCTTTACCTGTGGGCTTATTAACACCTGATGACAACCACAAAGTCCTGCGGGCTGACTGAGGGCTCAGAGAAAAAGCAGGGTGACTTTATTTTGAGATAATTATACAAATTTCAAAGTTACTGTGCCACTCGGCATGAAAACAGAGAGATGAAATGGTGTGGGGGGGTGTATGGTGCCATTTAAAATATCTTTAGATCAGATCATCTTAATCAGACCTGCAGATCCCATTTCCCAGTTTAGGGGGATGTACCACAATCTCTATGGGGGGTGGGGAGGAAGAGAATTTCTGAGTAGTTTGAAAAAGCCTATTCACTATTATATATAATTCCATGTTTGGAAAAAGAAAAGAATACCTATTGTTGTATACAACAAACTACAGGAAGTAAAGCTTGACCAAGCCTTAGCTGGTGCGAATACCGATATGACAGACCCTGGAAGTGATTTGCAAGGTCTGGGCGTGTCAGAACATGTGCGCGTGCACGTGTGTGTGTGTATGTGTGTGTGTCTGAGAAAGAGAGAGAAAGAGGGGAGGAGAGGGAGAAAGAGATTGATTGATTAAGGCTTTCATGGTTATCACAAAGGGACTTGGGTTAAAAATAAGAAGTCCATCCAGGGAATCAGCCTTGCAGATCTGAGTTCTGTACTGAGCACCTACTCTGCCAGGTACTGGGCAAGGTTCCCAGGGGGTGCTTAAGAAATAATCGCTTGATTATTTAATGGTTTGTAGATCCTTTACCAAAGGTGCCTTGCTCAGCAGGTGCTTCATGAATACATGATTAATTAATTGTTTCTAGGTTCCCCTCAACTAATCCATCCAGCTGGATGGACCATCCAGCTGGTCCTTCCCAGACCCCCAGCGGGGCTAGCTGCCCCTCTCCTGAGCCCCTTGGCTACCAGGGGTCCACTCTCCCAGCACAGACGATGCTGCACTGTCATGCCGTCTCCTTGTCTACCTCCCCCACTAGACTAGTCTTACTTGCTTGGGTACTTCTTTTGCCCAGCATTGTACTTGGCTTAGCTGTTTAACATGCTGTTGAATGAATGAATGACTGAGTGAACAGAAGAGCTTTGTCTAGCACTTGGTCCCCACCTCTGGAGCAAGAAAATAGTTCTTTCCTCTAGAACTTGCATAATCAGTCGGGAAGGCAGGAACAATTCTCAGATACTCCTCTGGACAGTGCCTGGCCTTGTCACTGTGTAAGAGGGTAAGGGTATTTTCTGGGAGAATTTATTTGTCTTGCTGTTGCTCTTTGCAAAGCGCCTGCAGTTTCTGGAAAGTAGAGTGCAGGAGGAAGGTAGATAAATATATACTTAAGTGCCTAGACATAACTTCAGGTGGGTCTTTCGGACTCACCAGAGGATTTGCTTTGACTGGCCTGATGTTTGCTCAGACACGGCCAAGGCCAGCACCTGCTGGGGCTGAGGTCACTGCGGATATCGGGGTGGTTACTATATTCCTGGGCCAAGGCAGCCAATGAGAACATGTGGGTTGGCTCAGGGGTTACCTGATCCCTGAGCGGGCTCCAACCTGGCAAAGAGGGACCATCCTCTCACCCAAGTCTAGGCCTGGGAAAAGCCCTTCTGCCTTCCTGAGAGGGCTGGGACAGCAGCAAAGCCAAGATCTTCCCATGTGGGTCCCCCCTGGGAATACAGTGAAGCTTTTTGTGACCAATCACAGGGAGGCTCCCTGCTGGTTTCTGGTGCAGAAACATTTTGGGAGCTCCTGAGCGCAATCTCACAGCAACTCTGGCCTGTTACCACCCACAGGACCAACAGGTGGGCAGAAGAGACTGGCGAGGCTGACCAGTAGGGTGTTCTGAGCTGACGGTGATTTAGGACAAGGCCAGATGGCAGTGGTAGGATGATGGTGATTGGTAGAGAAGGACTGCCCCTGGCCTAGTCCTTCTCCTTGGTTCTTTGTCCATCCAATCCTTCATCCATTCACCGTGCACACCCACGGCATGCAGCTCTATGCTAAGCATGGGGTTAAGGGCCTGGAAACCATTAGTTAAGTAATTAAATATGCCATAAGCAACTCATGGTCCAGGGACAGTACCAGGCACATCTGGTAAACAATCTACAAGCCATTAAACAGTCAGTTAAATAATCAAGTAGTTATTTCTTAAGTAGCACCTTGGTACTAGCCCAGAACCTGGCACAGAATAAGCATTCATGAAAGGTCTGTGGAGTGAATGAATGAATGAATGAATGACCATGTGCTCGACCCAGGGGGCTGCAAGGAAGCCTCAGATGATGCCTTGCCCTCTCTGCAGATCCCCGGGCCCCTCCCCAGCCCCGTCCAGCATGGCTGCCCATACAGACCAGCAGCAGGGGGCAAGGGCTCAACCAAGCCTGTGGCAGAAGTCCCCAGGCCCTGCGAATGCTCAGGTTCTCTCTGATGGGGTAAGTGACCAAGTTGGTGGGATGGAACCCTGAACAAAATCCACAGAACCCCCTCAACCAGGTGGATCATCCACAGCCAGAAAGTTAGATGTTGGGGCACAGGGGAGTGAGAGAGATCCTGGAACCGGCCAGCGTCTCCACTTCCATTTTTAACTTGGACCCACCCTTGTGGTTCCATAAATGCTTACTGACCACTGATTGCAAGGCATTTGGCTAGACCCACGAGAACAAACATGAGACCCTGGACAGCAGGATCGGAGAGGGGTCCGATTCGCACACTCATATTGCTGTACACAAGATAGGCAGGATAAATGCCTTTCAGAGCTTCACAAAGGGTGCCTGGACCACGGAAGGGGAGCGTTCCGAAGGATGGGGCTGATTTAGAGTCCGAAAGGCCATTTTGTGCCTGGACACACCGCAGTTACAAAGGGGGGCAGAGCCTGTGCTTGAACTCAGCTTCTCTATCTACTTCCTCACCAGCCGAGTAACCGTGGGCAAGTCATTTACTTTCAGTGCCTCAGCTTCCTCATATGGAGAATGGGACCCAAAGTAACCACACCTCATAGGGTCACAGAGAGGAGGAAATGAGACTACACATATCAAGCAGTGGTGCGGGGTTTGGTCCATGCAACATGTTCAGTGAAGGGAGCCATTATTGCTACTTTATTGGAATTAAGGATGGCAGACGGTGTGTCGAACCATCCGACATCCTAACAACAATAGTACCCAGAGGTAAGGTTAAACGAGTCCAACTAGGCACGAGGTATTTTATAGACATTACCTCTCATCCTAAAGTCATCCTAAAACTGGGCACAGTTTTCTCCACTTAAAGCTGAGGAAACATAGGCTCTGGGAGGCTAAGTGACTTGTCCAAGGCCACACAGCCAAAAAGTTGTTGGGCCAGGATGTGGATTCAGATCCTTCTGACCCCAAAGTCACCACCGCACACTGCCCACCCTCCCAGGTCCTCCTGGCCTAGCTCCCCTCCTCGAGCTTAGAGGTCAATCCCAGCTGGAGCAGGAATGCTCCCCCTTGCATAAGAGGACAGAGCCAGGGGCAGGAGAGAGCCAAGCCCACAACACAACATGGGGACACCTACTTGTCCGGTACTGGATGCCCAGCGCTGCCAAGCAGGCCACCAGCCCTGCCACCAGAAGTGCCACCAGCACCAACAGCCGCTTCTCCACCTGGGTCCGCGTGGCCCAGCACCTCTGGCCGCTCCGAGGGCTGCGGAAGTTCACCTGTAAGGAAGGAGGCAGGAGGGGTGGGGAGAACATGAGCCCCGGGCTCCCCCTCCCCAGGAGGAAGGGGCTCCCGGACAGGCCCAGGCCCCGGGGAGACATCAGGGTGGTCCTCCTGTCTCAGAGGTGGTCCGGTTCCCACAGAATCAGCCCTAATCCAGGAAAGGAACTGCCACCCTCCTCACAGCTCATTTGCTCCCAAGCATCAGAGTCAAGCAGCTAACTCAGCCAGGGCCTGTGTTTTTAGTGTCACCCGATAGGGTGGAAGGGGAAAAAAAAGCTTTTTCCTATTTCTTCAGTAAGGAGTTCAAAAAAGAACAGGATGTTTGGACTAGCAGGCATCCAGCGAGCATCCAGCTGGGCTCTCCTCAGAGACCCCACAGCAGCGGGGCCGGGGGCAGCAGTGACGTAATCACAGCTCACACATTTCAGAAGCACAGGTTTCCTTAGCCCATTAAACCCTCACAATCCCATGAGGGCAGCGTTATAAATTCTCTTTTTACAGCTGAGGAAACTGGGGGCCAGAGAGGTGGGACCCTCACCCCTCGTCATAGCTAAATGTGATAGAGCTGGGATTCAAACCCACATCTCAGCTCCAGAGCCGACCAGTGGGTCAGAGATTTGGGTTTGGGAAGATGCTGGGGGTTTCACAAGGAGAAATAGCTCCATTGAGGCAGGTCCTCAAAGGGAGGGAAAATGTGTCCAGCCTCACAGTCTAGCCAAACAGGAAGGGAGGCACAAAGCCAGGAAGTGGAGGCGTGGCAGGACCCACCGGGCCTGAGGACACACCAGCCAGAAGCACTCAGAGCCCTCAGCCCAGGTCCCTCACATCCGAGGCCAGCTCGGGGTTCCCCTTGTTACAAGAGGTGCCTCCTGTAAAAGTCAGAGCCACAGGACAGGAAGGGGCGCCTGAAGATGGGGCTTGGTTCAGTGACCATGTGGTTGCGACAAACAGCTGAACACTGACTCAGGGCCATGCTGGAGATACAGAGGGAAAGATGGACTCCCTCGCTTCCCTCTGCTTATGGTTCAGCAGGGACACAGACAAAAACGCAGACTGGGGTGGGCACGGGTTCAGTCAGGGAAGGCTTCCTGGAGGGGGTGATGTGTGGGCTAGGTCTTAAAGAATAAGCAGGTGAATGAGAGAAGGGGACAAGGCTCAGGCCTAGGAGACCTGGTAGGCCAGGTTAAAGAGTTTGGACTTTTTCCTGAGAGCTGGAGTGGCATGATAAGATTTGCCTTGTGGAAAGGCCAATAAGGAGGGAACAAGGCTTGGAGGGGGTGAGACTCCTAAGGAGGCTGCCACGGCCTGCCAAGGAGAAGGGAGACGGGGGAGCCAGCCAGGGAGATGGGGAGATCCAGACTCGGACCTGCCAAGTGACCCACCAACAGCTGAGGGGGTGGCTGCTCCAGGGGCCAGGCCCCAGCCTCGAGGGAGTCTCATGCTGGTACCTCCTGGAAGGGCACCGAGAGGTTGCATGGTCATCGCTGGATGTTTTCTGCACAGGAAATGACTAGGAATTGCTGCACTCGAGAAAGGAGAACACAAGAAAAACTGGCTCCTAAAATCAAGGAAAGGAACCTGAGGCCTGGTGACATCCCGCAGAGGTCCAGTGGGCCTGATCCCTGCTCTCCAGCCCCTCTGGGGTCTAGGAGGTCAGACACCCAAGCGGAAAACTGTCAAGTAGAGGGAGGGACGCTGCCTCCTGAAATCCCACAAGAATCTTTTTTTAAATGTGAGAAAGGAAGATTTCTGACCTTGCTATTCTCATTAGTTCAGACTTTGGGCTGTGGGGGCCTGTTGCAGAGATAGCCTAGGTGATGCTAACGTGCACAGCTGTCAAAAGTTTATAAACTGGGGGCAGATGTGGCTCAGGTGGTTGGGCATCTGTTTCCCATATGGAGGGACCTGGGTTCAAGCCCCAGGACCTCCAGGTAAAATAAAGAAAAATATAGAAGGCACGCGGGAGCGCTGTCAAGCCCCGCGAGCAGGTGAGCCCCCAGGCCCTGCTGAGCCACGCAGCAAGATGATGACATAACAGGAGAGAGACACAGGGGAGAGCCAAGATGAGATGCACCGAAAAACCAGGAACTAAGGTGGCGCAGGTGGCAGAACATCTCTCTCTCTCACATCGGAGGTTCCCAGGATCGAATCCCGGTGAAGACAGGAGGAGAAGGATGAGAGGAGAGGGCAGGTAACAGACACAAAGAATTGCCCAACGAATGGACACGAAACAGCAAAAATGGGGGGGGAGTGTTAAATGGATTAAAAATAAATAAATGAATCAATCTTTTTAAAAAAGTTTATAAACTTTGCGGTGATGGAAAAGTTTGGGTAATGGATGGTGGTGATGATGGCACAGTGGTGAGAATATAATTAACAGCACTAAATTGATATTTGGTTAAAAGGGAAAATTTTAAGTTGTGTGTATGTTACTAGAAAAAAAAAACAACCATAGGGCTGTACAACACAAACAGGGAACCGTAATGTAAACCATGGACTATAGTTAATAGGACAATCATAATAATATTCTTTTAATTGTAACAAAGATACCACACTAACGCAAGGTGTTAATAGGGGGGTATATGGGAACTTTGTATTTTCTGCATGATTTTTCTGCAAACCTATCAACTTCTCTAATAAAAAAAAGTTTATAAAGTGTCTCAAAAAGACACCAATTTTCCTTGGGCACTGGTAATCAGAGAGGCCCCAAAGGCTCTGAAGCAGGAGCTGCTCACTCTTCCTCTTCCTCCTCCCCCTTTAGACCTCTCAGTACCCCCGTTATCACGGCTCAGCTCATGGGGCTGGAGGGGGGCAGTGACAAAAGGCAAGGACGCAGTGAGCCTTTGGTTAGAAAGCATCACTCTGTCCGCAGCTGGCTCTAAGAAGCCTCAAAGGCCCTGGGGAGGGCAGCTGTCCAGCTTTGGGATGCAGCAATCCTCACCCTGTCTAGACGGAGAAATACTAACTCCATAGAGAGGAGAGCAGAGAGACAGCCCCAAGCAAGGACAAAGAAATGGGGTATCAGAGAAGTAAAAGGGAGAGACAAAGGAGGGGAGAGATGAAAGGAATGGGGGGAGGGGGTAACAATGGCAGCTATGAGCAAAGCATTGGGTTATTTCTATTTTTTCTAGATGATGCTATGCTATCTTCACAACACCCCCTAGGAGTAAGTACTAGTATCAGTTCCAGAAGAAACACAAGAAGTGAAAGTGGTGGTGGTGGTGGTGGTGGTGGGAAGAGGGGAGAACAGCATGGCAACCCATCTCTCCAGAACTTGCAGCTTCATCCCAATTAGGCTGTGCAGCCCCCCCAGAGGCGCCAAATGTTGAGCTGAGCCTCTTTGTTTGATGTCAAAGTGGTGAACCTAAACAGATAGTGTTCACTGCAAAATTAAGTTACAATTAAGTCAGAATTCAATTAAAAATTCATAGTTCCAGGCAGAAATGACAAACGGAATTTGAACATAGAGATTTTAACCTTTGCAATGTTCTTCGCTTGACTTGTCCTGCCTCTAGGGGCCTCTCAGTTTCTGGACAAGCCCTTGTCTCTGAGGGTAGAATGAACCCAGAGGCACCCTCTTGGGGTAGGAGAAATGGGGGAGAAGTCAGTGGGAGGGACTGTGCCGGGAAACAAGACGCCTCTCCAGGAGTGCTGCCCAGTCCCTGGGTGCACTGGAAAGGGCCGGGGCGGCGACTCAGAGCACTGCTCTGCTTCCTACGGGCGGGCGGCCTGGCTGAGACCCTCCTGTGAGCCCCACTCACACCTGCCCTCCTCCTTCTTAGGAGCAGGCAGAGGATTCGGGGAGATGAGCTCCCAGCAAGGGGAGGATGCTAGGAGCTTCCCACTTTCCTTTTGGAACGGAGGGCCTGTTCATCAGGAGAAACTGGTCTACAGTGACGGGGAGGGTAAGCTGTTAGTGGCGAGTGGCCCAATCCGTCTCGGGAGAAGTGACAGGGAGGTGGCCACCGGCCAGGGAGCAGCGGTGAGGCAGTGATGAGAACCACTGTGCTGCTCGGCTCACTGGCAGGTTTAAGTGAGGCAGAGGGAATGAGACAGAGAGAAAGGGGTGTCCTCAAGAGAGAGTGGTGGAGAGACTGAGGCAGAGAGGGGGAGAGGGAGTGAAGCCGTCCAGCCCAGGAGTTTCCAGGGTTTTCACAGCCAAGGGAACAAAGCCCTAGTGAGGGATAAATATTCAGTTACAGAAGTGAGTGCTTGGCTCACCTAGGCTTAGTGCAAGAACGAGTTCTGCAGGTGAGGACAGGGCATCGCTGCCTGGGGCCCAGGAGAAAAGCCAGCGGCAGGAGGGGTGGGAGCAGGGTGGGGCTTGGGGAGGGAAGGCAGAAGCTGTCCCTGAGCCTCAGCCAGGACCCCCAGGGACCCGGGCAGCACTGAACAGCAAACAGGAGAGGCCTGGCCCAGGATCTGGCGGGGAGCCCACCCCCTGCAGCCCAGGAGCCTGGCCGCCCCAGAGGCCTGGCAGGGGGACAAGGCTGCCCGCCCGGAGTCAGTTTGCAGAGCAGACAGACCGTGACAGCTTGGCTCCATGAGCACCCTGCCTCCATGAGGGTGTCAGTTTGGGGGAGTTTCTTCCAGTAAAATTTCCCTGAAGTGAACTTCTGGCCGAGGCCACTGGAGCCAGTCCAGGACAAAACTGATGCCCTCCCATCCCCCGCCTGGTGCCCTACCTGCCAGCCTGTCCCCATGCCTGCCTCTCTTCCAAGGACTGGGAACAGCTTAAAGGGTTACCTGTGCAGGGATGGGGGCTCTTGGCAGCTCAGCAGGAATTGAAGTCTAGCATTTAGAAGAAGCGCCTCCCAGGTCCCTTTGCTTCCCAGCA
>JAQZBX010037230.1:0-23875 GCA_029593785.1 Cabassous unicinctus | reverse complement strand
TAGCTTCTCTCTATATTCTTTCATTTTATTTTATTTTTGTTTTTTTTTTTCATGTGTGTGTTAAAATTTTACTTGGACAGTTTGTTCCTTTTATTCTATTTCCTTTTTGCTATCTATGTTCTGATTAGTTGTTTTGACTTCTTCATCTCTCTGACCCTCACTCTCCTGGGAGTTGTGAAGCAGCATCCTGGTTTGCTGTACCCCAAGGCAGGTCCCCTAGGCAGCCACTGGCTCTTTCTCCATTGCTTAGTGAGAGCTGAGCCTTATCTGCCTAACTCGTTGGCCAAGTTCCTACCTCACCTTTACTCTTTTACAAGCTTTTTTCATAAATTCAATGTTCCTCCCTAAGACCACAGCTACTGCTATTATTTCATGCACCATTATTGATCTATTTATCAAAGCTCTGTCTATTCTTCAACACATAGATAAAATCTTTCTCTTCCAAAAAATAAAATTAATCTTATTCTACTAAAATTTTTAACATCTTATGGGTTTAAAACTTCTTATTAAATGGGCCTTCTTGTAGGAATGGGAGAGTCTTTCCCTCTAGATGAGACTCCTTGAAGGTTAGTAATTCTGTCATTTTGATAATAATTATTCTCTACACATTGGTTGAAATTCAATGGCTAATTTTAATTCATTTTCCCTCTTTCTACATCAGATGCTCAATATATATTATAACCATTCTAATCCACTTCACTCTTCCAAACATAACATTTGAATCCTGGTTGCCCATGCCATGATAGTTCACAGAAAGTTTCTAAAAAATACAAATTAAAAATTCCCAAGACTGACAAAGAAGTCATAGACAGTGTTATGGTACATAATCAGCAGTACAGCTGCTTAAAAGAATAATATATTTTTGTGTGTATTAGCTTTGCATTGCTGCAAAAATTACCACAAATTTTTTTAAAAAGGCTATTATTTAATAATTTTCATGGTCAGGAGTGTGGGTGCAGATTATCTGGGTTCTCTGCTTAGGGTTTTACCAAGCTGAAATTAAGGTGTCCTCTTCCAAGCTCAGAAGTTGTTGGCATAATTCATTTGCTTGCTATATGACTGAGGTCCTGATATTTTGCCAGCTGTTAGCAGGGAACCACTGTCAGCTCCTAAAGCCCTTGTGGCTCAAATAGCCAGTTCACAACATGACCATTTACTTTCTTCCAGGTCAGCAGGAGAACATCTGCTTCTGCTTCTTGTCTCTTTTGAGGGGCTGTGTGATTTGATCACACCTATGCAATTTAATTTTCCATTGATTAACTTAAAAGCAACTGTTTAGGGATCTTAATTACATTTGCAAGAAATCTATTTTGCTGTGTATGGAAACATAATTTAGAAGTTATATGCCATTATATTCAAAGGTGACATCCACCCTCAAACTGAGGGTTTCACAGGGCATGTACATCTGGGGGCAGAAATCTTGGTGAACAGCTTAGAATTTTGAGAGTGCAAATGAATTTAAGGGTCAGAATCCTGACATTAGTCCTGAAAGCCAAGTCTTGCTGAATATTATAATTGTTGTCTTATATGGTAGCTGCTGCTGGTTATTTTCCAATTAGGGTGACCAACCATCTTGATTTTCCTGGATTATGGGCTCAGGACATGGGACAGTCAGTTGTAAAATGGTGACAGATCCAGGCATGCTAGGGTACATGATCACTAGTCCTAGTTCCTCATCCTACAAGAGATATTGACCATTACCATAACCTAGGTTGCATTGAAACCGAAGGAAGACTTTGGGAAGCCATTTTGTATCATATTTATCCTTTATAAATCACTTCTGATATTCTAAGTAGTAGACAAAGTTTCAGGTACATCCAAAGGACAGGCAGGCTTCTATCCTTTACCTTGACAGAGGTTCATAAAAGTTAAAAATTAGGGATACCAATCACCTCAAATTTACACATTATCAAGCATGATGATACTGCTTACTATTTCTCAAAGGGAATGAGAAAATAATCACAGTATCTGTGAGCTTTATTTCCTCCATATCTGATCCAATTATGATCTTCTATGATCCAGTCGTAAAACATATTAAGTAAGTACATTCATAAGATGGTATAAAGTTATAAAACTTTGAGTAAAGGCATTTCTTGATGTCCTGAAAAACTTTATTTAATACAAGCACTTTTGAAGTTGTAATTCTGCTTCCCTAAAAATATGTTCATATTTAGTCAAATGGTATTGATGAAGAATACTGCCATCATTGGGAAAAGAAGGTGTGACTGAATTGGGTGGGGCAAATTAAGAAAAATGACTGTGGCCACTTTCAATTAACTTGCCCTTTCTCAATTCATACACATAAAAATGCTTGGAAGAAAAACATCTAATAAATGTGCAAGATCTAAATCAGGAAAGATAAATCCCCAATGTGAAAAATAAAGAAGAGCCTCAAAATCAGATCTTTGAGGTGAACCCAAAATCCAGGTGCTTCCCTAATAACCTGAACAAGATATAATCCTTAAAGACTAGAGTTTTGGATTTAATGCCTCCAGAGCAGTGTTTCTCCTACTCTATGTCCTTGGGAACCCCTTATAATATTCAAATTAATGACAATCCCACAAAGTATTTTTTATTTTTCTGCTACATTAGATATTCACTTTATTAGATTAATACATTGTTATTTACTGTATTAGAAATTAAAACTGAGGATTTTAAAAATTTACGTAAGTTGATTTAAATAACAGGAAAAAATCCAAAACAAGTTAACATAACATTTTAACTTTACTAATGATAACCATATTTTCCAAATAAAAAAGTGTTTGAGAAGATTTACATTGGTTTGTAAGGTTTGCCATTCTTTTTCATATCTAGATTCACAGAAGACAGTCACATTCCCATAACTGCTTCTACATTTAATCTCTTTTGATATTACATGTCATGGAAAAGACTTATTAGACATTCATGAGAGAATAAATGAATGTAGTTTTGATTGGAGAGTGCCTCCGAAAGGGTCTTGGGACCTGCAGGGGTTTCCCAGACCACATTTTGAGAACTTATGCCTCAAAATATAAGTGTGCTGGGCATACATATAACATATATAAATGTGTTCAAATGTTCAGGGGGCATTGCCACAGTAGGTAGAGAGTCACACAACAATGAAAAGAATATTGAATTCCCATCCTGGAGAGCTCTGTCACATGCTCTAATGGGACAGCAACAATTCCCTAAGTACAGGTGCAATGACTAGCGAAGAAGGGTGGTCCATTGATGGGACCTTGATATTGATGACTATGCTTATGAGCCTTTGCTCTTGAAATTGCAACTTAGCCTAGTGTTGTAGGGTGTCTAAGAGTTACCTACTGGGAGCCTCCTTGTTGCTCAAATGTGGCCTCTCTCTAAGGCAAACTCAGCATATAAATACATTACCTACCCTCCAGTGTGGGACATGACTCCTGGGGATAAGCCTCCCTGGCACTGAGGGATTACTACCAAGCACCAGCTGGTGATGCAACTGGAAAAAGACCTTGAATAAAAGGGGGAAAATGTAAAGACAAATAAGTTTATATGGCTAAGAGACTTCAAAGTGAGTCAGGAGGTCATCAGAGAGGTAACACTTATGGACATCTCAGCAGGATATCATAGAATGCCAAAGTAGATACAACCCCAAATAGTAGGACTCCTGAGGGCTCTGTAGACACCCAGGTACTAGGGTCATGGCAGATAGCTCCAGAGTTTTGTGCTTTGCCAGTGGGCCTTACTTTGGGGTTTGTGCTTCTGAGTGTGACAGAGTTGGACTCAGATGTGACCTTTCTACACATGCCTCTTCTGTCCCTTTATTTGAACCTATAGTTGGTGATGGAGTGGTTAGGAGTACGCCCAAGAGACTTGAATCTCTGGGATGTCCTTATACCAGCCAGGCCCTGAGGCTCAGCAGAGTTGCAACACCTACTCTCTAGTTCATTGGACTCACCCAGGACAACTATCAAGGAGGTGAGGATGAACAATCAACACAACAAGGAACCAAGAGAGTCTACAACTGCAAGCAACAGAGTCCCATCCATCAGGCATATGGGATTGAAGCCCGCTCTCAATTAGAGGTGGAGTGGGCATCACCATCCCAGAATCCTCAGGATTGGGGAAAAAATATGGACCACAGTGGACTTACTGGTATTTTACTATAGACTTATTGTGATTCTAGCAATGGAAGAAATTATATCATGGATGTGGAGACAGTGGCCACTGGAGGCACTGAAGGCAGGGAGAGGGAAAAAGAGGTGTAATATAGGGGCATTTTCAGGACTTGGAATTGTCCTGAATGACATTGTAGTGACAGATACAGGCTATGATATATCCTGCCATAACCTACAGAATTGAGTGGGAGAGAGTGTAAACTACAATGTAAAGTATAATCCATGCTTAGTGGCAATGCTCCAAAATATGTTCATTAATTGCAATGAATGCGCCACACTAATGAAAGAAGTTCTTAATGAGGGGAAAGTGGGAAGTGTGGAGAGTGGGGCATATGGGAATTCCTTATATATTTTTATGTAGCGTTTTATGTAATCTAAGTATCTTTTAAAAATAAATAAAAAATATATTTTAGAAAATAGGTGTGTGTGGGCAGAGGCGGGGCTGAGTCTGGATACCTGTGAATAAAGGATGTAACAACTGAAATAACAGCAGAAAGTTACAATGGACAGATCTATAAGGGGAAATATCAGCTGAGTGTCAAATGAAAGTGCCAAAGAACTTGTGACTCATGTGGGTTCTGGGATGTAATAAATCTCCCATGAGAATCTGGACACACAAGACTGCACCAAAATGGGCATAAGGTCATAATTAATACCTGTAATGTGGTACCTGAGAACAGAAATTGAGGAATAAACCTTAAATTGACTCTGGAATGAGAAAATCCCTTATGATTTCAGCAGTGACAAATGTTAATCTACTCCTACAACCCATGGAATGCCATATTCTCACAGAAAACAATTTCACAGAAGAAGGCATAATTTTTAAATAGCAATGTATATAATGAAACAAAGCACTGTGAAGATAAATCACCATGTGTGGCAAGCACATACCTGCACTCCCTACACACACATATAAAGTACTGGACATTACAGACAACATAAAAATATAAATTTTAATATGCTTAATAGTCATTTTTAAATGACAACACAATGAAGTATTGGATTTAAAAAAACAAGAATATATATTAAGAACCTCTCAAATATTATTAAAAAAATAGCCAAATAAATGCTCTATTAAAATATAGTTAATGAGGAAGCAGGTGTAGCTCAGTTGTTGAGCACCTGCTTCCCATGTACAAGGTCCTGGGCTCAATCCTCAGTACCACCTTAAAAAAAATAGTTAATGAAATTAAAACAAGTTCACTCATACTTCTAAATAATTAGACAAAATTATAAATGTAGAAATAATTGAAAGATGATTTGAAAGATAAATCTGAGGAAATTACTTACAATGCGTCACAGCAAGAAAAAGATGGAAAATATCAAATATATGAGGAATAGAAATAGAAGTCCCATTAAGAAATGAAAAGGAGAAAAAAAAATGGGTGAGAAATAAGGTCAGAGTATTCTAGGATTGAAGAAGAAAATGAAATCTCAGATTAATTAAACAACTAGTCAATGAAGGATTTATCAACACAAATGTTTACTGAAAAATGTTAAATTTAAAATGCAAAATGAAGTTGGGCCCTGAATCTCAACAGAGTTGCATCTCCTACTCTCCACTTCATTGGACTCACCCAAGACAACTAACAAGATAAGATGACTGACAATGACCATCTCAAGGAACAGAGAGAGTCTGCAATTGCAAGCAAGAAAGTCCCATCCATCTGCCCCATAGGACCTAAGCCCTCAATAAGAGGTAGAGAGGGCATCACCATCACAGATTCCTCAGGATTGGGGAAGGGATGATAGACTAGATTAGACTTAGAGTTGTTCTACTGTCTACTTGTTGTGATCCTAGCAATGGAAGAACTTTTATCATGTATGTGGAGGCAGTGGCCACTGGAGATTCTGCAGGGAAGGAGAAGGAAAAATAATTTGGGGGCATTTTTGGGACTTGGGGATTATCCTGAATGACATTTCAATGACGCATACAGGCCATTGTATATCATGTAATAACTTGCAAAAATGTGTGGAAGAGAATGTAAACTACAATGTAAACTATAATCATTGCTTAGTGGCAATGCTCCAAAATGCATTCATCAATTGTGACAAATGTACCATACTAATGAAGGATGTTGCTGATGTGGGAAAATGTGGGAAGGCTAGGGAGTGGGGAATATTGGAATCTCCTATATTTTTTGTGTAACATTTATGTAATCTAAGTTTCTTTTAAAAAAATAAAATAAAACGTATATTTAAAACAAAGATAATGAGAAAGGACCATTCCCTCAGAGTAGTCTCTTCATCAACAATGAGGTGTCAGAAGACAAATCAAATATTATCTTCACAGTACAAAATAATAATCAATCTAAAATCTATGCAGTTATTATAATGTGAAAGACATTTTGTAAGAGTTTATTATTATAATCATTGAAAAATTATTTGTATATATACTTTCCCAAGAAGAAATTAACACATAAGAATGTATTGGTATGCAGGAAGCAATAATATGTACAAAAAACATTTTAAACATTTTGGATAGTGCAAATGAATCTTTACTAAAGAAAGGACTCATAGTTTGGAGGACTCATATATAAGACCAAAATAAAAGAGACAAATATTTAATACTATTGACGAAGTAAAAGAGATAATAAAAATGTTAAGATATAGAATTTTATCCATAAAACACAAGAAAGATTCCACTTTAGAAAACCAATAATGCCATTCTTCATATTAACAGATAAAGAGGGACTATCTGATCTCAGCAGATATACTGAAAGTTTAACATTTTGTCTTTAACCAAACTCATATAGCATACAGTAAGTGTCAAATAGAGTTCTAGACATTTTTATAAACTATTAACACATTAATTAATCTGCAATGTAGGTATTATAATTATCTCCATTGCACAGATGAGGTAACTGAGATAAAGAAAGGTTAAGTGATAAGCCAAAAATTACGAGACTATAGGGGCAGGAATTGAACCAGGAAGCATACTTCAAGAAGTTGTACAGATTCTAATTTTTCTATATTACTTCTTAACTAATTCATGTTATTTTTAAATAATCATACTTAGAATATAGGAAGCTTTTAAAACACTACACAAGAATTTATTAAAACCCTACAGAAAATGTATTTATAAAGGTGAAATTTGGGAAACATTTCTATTAAATTTAGGGACAATATGGATTCTCAGCATCCTCCTAATTTTAAAAGCTGTTATAAGAAGGTCTATCCAATCTGATAACACATGAAAAAAGAGACATGTAGCAGATTGGAAAGGCAGAGACATTTTATTTTTATTAATTATAAATGATGGATATCGCAATAGATTTTTTTTTGTTAAATCTACAAATTTTTGGCACAAATCCACAAATTCTACTTCTAGGTACATGATCATCTTACAAAAATTAATAGTACTCCTATAACCTTGATAAAAATAGATACCATAGTTGAATAAAAGCAAAATATACTTTTGAGGACTGTCATGTAAAAAACTTAGAAGTTGTCACTCCCATCCCAACAACATAAAAAAAGCTGAACAAACTGAAATACAACAACTCTTCATAGATAAATTAGAAAATTGAGGTCATAGGGAACCCCATTGCCCTGAAAACAGGAAAGAGTTGGAAAAATAAAATGGCAACTTAACAGGTTAAGAAGCCCAGAACAGATGATTTCCAATGGAGCCAGGACTGGGAGGAATGCTTGAACTGTAATTGATGAATTGTTGGTGGCACAGTGTGAACTAGCTTGTGAGATAAAGACTCCAGTAGGGCCCTGTTTTAAGGAGATCCCTATGCTTTCTAAAGTTTTATCTCTAAGAGGACTGCCAGGTTCTCTATGTGAAGACAGGAAATAATTTCCTTCATTCTTCCAGGAGAAATGTGCAGGTGTGTTGGAGTAAGCATTCTGAAATATGCCCAGAGCAAGCTGTTCTCCTTAACAAAGGACTGTTGCCTTCAAAAGAAATTATTTTACCAGAGCCTAACCAATGGAGGGGTAGTGGGGAGAGGACACAATTCCAGTCCTCTCTAATCTTCAACTTGAGAGAAGGAAAATACCAAGCTCCAGCCATCTCTAGCTTTTTCTCTCACCTAAGGGTGGAAGGGAAAGCTTAAAGCATTTGTGAATGTCACAGCCCCATTCAAAGATGGAGACCTAGTCATAGGATTATAGAATGCTTGCTCTCCCCAAACACCTTAGCTATGTTCGGGCATTATTAAAGAAGTCTCTAGGAAAACCAAAAGAAAACAAGAGAGGCATAAACAAAGACACCATAGAAAATTTTAGCCTCTGACACCTACAGCTACAGCAAGCAGCACAATCTAACCAAATAAACATGAAACCTCACACTAAAGGTCTATTTACCTCGGTTCTTTTTACTTAGTACATCATGTCCAACTTTCAACAATAACAACAAAAAATTCCAAGGCATACTAAAAGGCAAAGAACACAGTCTGAAGAGAGAGATCAAGCATCAGAACCAGTCTCAGGTGCGGCAGAGATGCTGGAATTATGAAACCTGCAATTTATAGTAACTATGATTAATATCTTAAGGGCTCTAATGGGAAAAAGTGGGCAACATGCAAGAACAGAGGGATAATGAAAGCAGAAAGATCGAAACTATTAAACAAATCAATAGGAAAGAGTAGAAATCAACAACATTAAAACAGAAACGAAGAATGCCTTTGATGGGCTCAACAGTAGACTGGTCATGGCTAAGGAAAGACCTGTAGAGTTTGAAGATATGTAAATAAAAACTTCCAAAACTGAAATTCAAAGACAAAAAAGAATGAAAAGGGCAGAACAGACAATCCAAGAACTGTGAGACAATTACAAAAATTGTAACATAACTGTAATTTGAATACCAGAAGGAAAAGAAAGAAAGGAACAGAAGAAGCATAGAATGGCTGAGAATTTTTCAAAATTCATGATGGACACCAAGATACAGGAGGCTGAGAAAATGCCAGGCCAGTTGAACATTAAAAGATAATTAATTTAATCCATCATGTCAACAGGCTAAAAGAATAAAAATGAAACGATCATATCAAAAGATGTGGAAAAACATTTATCAGAACCCATTACCTATTTACGATAAAAACTCTCAGCAAACTAAGTATAGAGGTGAACTTTCTCAATTTCATAAAGTACGTCTACCAAAAAACCTACAAATGTTATACTTAATGGTGAGAAATTAGTGACTTTCTTCCTAAAATCCAGTACAAGGCAAGGATGTCCCCTCTTACCACTGCTATTCAACATTATAATATAAATCCTAACTAATGTATTTTAAAAGGGAATAAAAGGTATACAGATAGAGAGGGAAGAAATAAAACTGTCTTTCTTCATAGAAAATCCTAAACAATCAGAAATATTTCCTGAAACAAATAAGAAATTATAACAAGGATGTAGGTTGCAAGATTAATATGCAAAGGTCAATTGCTTTTGTTTATACCAGCAATGAACAGCTAGAATTTGAAATTTTAAGACACATACCATTTACATTACTACTTTAAAGAAAATGAAATACTTAGGTATAAATCTAACAAAATGTGTACATCAAGTAAACAGTAAAACTGAACAAATAAACCAAAGAAAATTTAAATGAATGGAGAGTAATGTTCATGGATAGGAAGACATTATGATTATGAGGTCAATTCTTGCCAAGTTGATATATAGATTCAATGCTATCCCAATCAAAATGCTAGAAAGTTATTTTGAGGGTATAGACAAATTGATTTTAAAGTTTTTATGTAAATTAAAAATACCCAGAACAGCCAACACGATATCAAAGAAGAACATAGTCAGAAGACTGAAATTACTTGCTTTCAAGACTTAACCTGCAGGTACTGTAACCAAGAAAGTGTGGTACTGGCAAAAGAATATATAAATATATAAGTGGAACAGATTAGACGGCTTGAAACAGAACCATGCAAATATAGTCAATTGATCTTTGACAATGAAACCTTAAATGCATACAGGCAAATGAAAGAAGCTCATCTGAAAGGCCTACATACTGTATGATTCCAACTATATTACGTCAGGAAGTGCAATTTTATAGTGATAATAAAAAGATTACCAGTTGCCAGGCATTCAGGGAGGGGGTGGGGAGAGGTGAATGGATGAAGCACAGGGCATTTTTAAGGCAGTGAAACTATTTTATATGATAACATAATAGTGGCTAAATGACATTATGTATTTGTCAAAACCCATAAACCTGTATAACATAGAGAGTGAACCATAATGTAAACTATAGACTTGAGGTATTAATAATGTATCAAAATTAGCTCATGAATTGTAACATATGTAACACACTAATGCTAGATATTAATAATACAGGAAACTCTCTGTGTGTGGAAGTACTGTTCTTTCTGTGCAATTTTCCTTTAAATCTAAAACTGCCCTGAAAGTAAAGTTTATTATTAAAAAATATACACCTAGGAAAATACATCCAAACTGTGTGAGAACTTTAGGGCTAAACTTTAAAAAATTTATCAGAAGATAAATCAAAATATATAATAACATATATAATGTTTATTAATAGAAATATATACATTCTTTACAAATTAACTTTTCAATGACATTCCAAATTAGCATTCATCAAAGATGTTTCATATACTAATCAAACAGAATTCAAAGTCCATTTAGCAGAGTAAAGTCAAAGTGTAGACAAGCAGGTAAAAGAAAAACAGGAGGGGTAGGAGAGATATTTTTTCCTAAATAAATAATAAATCTTATCATAAAAATATAAGAATTAAAACATTATGGCCATACACAGAGTTAATATTGGAAAAAGTAAAGAGATTAGGTAACCTGAAATACATACAAACTTAGGTTGGATCTTGGTATATGATTCATGGGCACTAGAAGTTAGTGGAGATAACATGGATAATTAGTTCCAAATGGAAAAAAAAGTTAAAACATTATCTTACCCCATGCTTTCTCTCTCTTTACCTACATAAAAATATATATGACATGTTTTAGATACCTATAGGATAAATATTTTATAATGAAAATATTACTAACTTTGACTACAAATAGTAACAATACAAATGAAATTAAAATACAATATAGGGAGCAGATGTGGCTCAAGTGGTTGAGCTCCTGCCTCCCACATGGAAGGTCCCAGATTTTGTTCCCGGTTCCTCCTGAAAAACCAAAAAAACAAACCAAAAAACCAACTCAGGGAAGCCGATGTAATTCAGTGGTTAAGTGCTGGCTTCCCACATACGAGGTCCCAGGTTCAATCCCTGGCCCCCAGTACCTCAAAAAAATAAAAAACAATATATACACTGGGAAAACTTGCTAGCTATCAGCAAAATTCATTACAGAAAGGTAATGGTGTACCATTTCACAACCTTTAGACTGACAAAAAAATCAACTTTTAAACTCTCAGCCATCACTAGGTAGTTGATAGGAATTTTAAAATTCATACAAATACCTTGGAGAACTATATGGCAATGTTTTTTAAAAATTGAAGATGCAGCCATTGGAAGACTAGCAATTTCACTTGCAGAGAATTGTGGCATATGTGCTTAGAGGACATGTAAAAGGAAAAGCACTTCAACATTTTTACTTTTTATTAAAAAGGAAACAAAAAACAATTTAAGTGTTGAATACTAGGAAAATAATTACATAGCATATGGTATATCCTTGTGCTATACTGCATATTGCAATTCAAATAAATAGATTAGGTCATGCTATAAAACGTTTATAGATCTTTAAAGCAAAAAAATAGGCAAAAAAGGCAATTTGCAAATCCTTACACCATTTATGTAAATATTAAAACATATACAAACAATGACACTTCATTTGTAATATCAAATCACTTTGGTAGATTGGAAAATTGATCTCAACAGGTGGAACATGCCTGAACACAACCTGCACCCTGAATCCTGAATCCTAGAATCTAGTTTAGTTCAACTGAGTTGTATCCAACCTGCATACCTATAAACAAGAAATACATGTTTCTGTTTTGTAAAATCCACTCTTTGAGATTGTTTGTTATGCAGCATTATTACAATAGTAGATGAATATTGCATTTATGAACATACCAAATTCATTATCATGTTTCCTTTTACATTTCCTCCAAATAAATTCTTATGTAGGCATGGGAATAGAATTATAAGCCTGTAGGAATTCTCTATTGCATGTTTCCCATTCCCTTAAACGTTAGTAAAGCATGACTTACTTCACTTCTATTTTCTCATAACAAAAGTGCAAGCTTTAAGTTTCAGGCATATCAGTGAGACTATTAATTAATGTTTTAGGGGAGTTGTTTTAATAGTTAGATACAGTGTTCAGGAAAAGTGCCTAATAGCAGGGTTAGCACCTGGTAGGAGTCAATAAATATTAGTTTACCTTTATTTTCCATTATGAAGTGTCATATGTATAAGGAGAAAGAATTAGATATATTTAAAACTCTGAATTAGGAAGGTGGATAACTTAATTTTTTTAAAACTGAAAAAAATCAAGTTTAACACAGAGGTCATTAAGCGAAAATTTTCCACTTTCACTAATTCAAATGTAATAAAATCACAATGAGATTTCTATACTGTGCTTAACAGCCACTAGGGTTTAAGGTGCAATTGATAATACCAGAGCAGAGTAGTGGTGGTCTAAGTTCAGAGATACAATGAATAAGATCTGGAACCTACTTTCAAGATTTTCATTGATTATTAATAGATAAAGACATGCAAACAGAGATAATAAAGAGATTCAAATTCATTTAGAGAGAAAACATTATCAGATTTTCCCCTCAGTGCCAACTAAAGAGCCATCTACTTTTATTCACTTATTCTGCAACAGTTCCCTTCCTACAGATGCTCCAGGCAGGTGAGCAAAGTCTACTCTGCCAGAGCATTTCTTTGAAAATCTATAATTGGGAGTGATTGAAAGGAAACACTCTGTGGGGTGGGGGTGGGATAAGTGGAGAGGGATGAAAGTAGGTTGGAGAATGATAAGAAGCCAGTGTGCTAGTGCTGACTAGAAGAAAAATTTCAGGCATCTTTTATTAAAAATGTAGTGTGTTAAGAAAATGAATGGAAGAAAAGAATGGGTGTTTTTGAATATAACTGTGATCAATGTTTTCTATTCATGGGTCTTGAAGATCATATGTTTTGTTGATAATTAAAGATAAGTAAATACAACATTTTTATTACTGAACTGTATTTTGTTAAATACCATTCAACTCTTTTATAATATCAGTAATGACAATAAAGAAGATAGTAACACAAACAAGAATGCAACCAGTCCTTCACGGGGGATGTCTGCACGGAAAACATTGGAGAAAAATTTAAAGTTTCCCAAAATTATATGGACAAAGAGAGTATTCTATAAGGAGGGATAGGCACGTACAAAGGTAAGGAGTGAGAACCAGAAACCATCTTTATCCACACAGCCACACTGCTTCCTGTCTACATAACCCTGACTTACTATTTGGCAGTCTTCACTAACATTACTACTCCACTCTCTTCATCAGGATGAATTTAATATTCCCGGAAACTTTCGTCCAGGAAGTTAAGTGTTTTATATAACCTTATTTCATATTTCATGCGCTTAAAAAAAATCTCATTTAAATGAATAGCAGACATTTCAGTTTTTCAATAGATAGAATCAAATGATTGTTGACTCCCCAAGATTCATCCAAACCCTCACCTGAAGACTCTTGCCTTGCTGGGTCCACCAATCTTAAATTATTATATTATGCTATTTACCTAATCCTAATCAAGCTCTCACATTGAATGACTCACTTTAAACCAGACTTCAAAAACTTCATAAATATTCTGAACTTGTCCTTCCCCTTCTGAGACCCTGCTACTCAGTAATAATCTCTCTTATCAAGGTGAGAATAAACATAGCTTTGTCTTATCATTAAATTATCTTGGTGGTATTTTCAGGGAGCCAACATTTGACATGAGGCAGCAAACAGCATGCGATGCTTAGGAATACCAGTAATTTGTTAAGGGTGAAGTATAAAATTTTGAAAGAGAATATCAAGAGATAACCTGTAGTGATACACCAGGACTGGGTTCTGAAGGTACCTGGATATTACTCTGAAACAAAAGCTAATATGCAAGGGGGGATGCCTTGGCTATTGTTTTATATTTTTTTAGAAAAATGTCTGTGGAAGCATAAAAAGTTTAGTCCATTTAAAATACATTGTTAATAAAAATGTTAAATGCCACAAATTATATTATGTGTGATTTCAATCCTATTTAATCCAAGAAGATCAATTCATTATTTCTATGATATATAATTTATTACATGTAAAATATGCATTATAATTTTTGCTTATTGGAAATTTTACATTTTCTTTTCTAAAAAAAGCTAAAAGTTATACTGAATTCATTATGTGTTTTGCATGAATTTTAAATAAAACATCACTTAGAGTATTTGCTTCAATACTCTTTAGACACTCCAATGGTTAGCTTCCAAAACAAAAATTTCAGTGAGATGCCATAAATCCTTGACTCTTGAAGACTCATAACTATGATGGGAGCATAAGAAATATAATTACAAGATTTTGTTTAATATTGTAATTCAGAAAATCTATGATTGCTGCATATTTTTAACATCTGTTCAATGCACTTCAAAGATTTATTCAAAACATGGAGAAAATTTGGTGGAATATAATCATACACAGAAACATTTTTGTTAGAGTCTTCTGCTTCTGTGTTCATGGTAAAATATGTGAATGGTTACTCCAGCACACATGTGAAATCATCTGACTTGTCTTTTAAAATCGAATATATACAACACATAAGAATAATAGTAGTTTCAGGGGGCGGGGGAGAGGAGAAGAGTGAGATGAACTAGATAGGGCACAAGAGAACCGGATAGGGTATGTGGGAACTTTCTGGGATGATTGAAATATTCTTTATCTTTACAGATATTTGGGTTACATGATGTATGAATTTCCTAAAACTTACCAGTGAAAAGAACCTAAGATCTGTTCATTTCTCTGTCTGTAAAGTATATAATTAAAAATGATAACAAAGAATTTTAATATGGAAATGTATTATGATATAATAAATTTATTTATTAAAAAGCTGCATAAAAACCTATCACTGAATTATATAATTTTTTAAAAGCCTATGTGAAGGTGCATAGCAAGAACATGAATTTTAGGATTAGATCTGGCTTTAAATTCTGATCATTCAACTTATTCATTATCTTACCTTATTAAATATTCTAACCATGGATGAACTTTATTTTACTTCTCTCTAGTAAAATGCTTAAAATAATAGTAATAATTAATAATAGTAATAGCTACACCTGACAAGTTAATTGCAAAATATTAGAATGTATATGAAATGACCAGTAAAATGTCTGTTTGAATAAAATAGGTACATGTTAGAAAAAAATGAGTTATTGTAAAGGAAAAAAATCTAGAGGAAAAGAAATTCCTCTTGTCTTTGGTCACCTAATGCATATTCCTTTTATGTGAAGCTGAAACTATCTTGCAGTAATTTGCTATAACATATGATGGAAATGCAACACAACTCCCTTTTGCCCTGGGTTAGAATTACAAAGATCATGCTTACATTGAATATGTTTTGTGGTGTTTGTTGTTTTTAGCTTTGGTTGCCAATATGAACTATATTTCACTGTGTGCTAATGGAAATGATCCATTAAATTGTTAGATGATAGTGAAAGGAAATTCAATGATTAAGGAGAGAAAATAATGAAATTTGATTTCCAAAGTGTCAGTTGCATTACAGATACTTGGCATAGTTTCATTAAATTTAAACTTACACAAAATCATACTAAGTTTATCCTATTTTACATTTAAGGAAACTGAGACTTGGAGAAATACATTTTAAAAGATTGCATAATAGTAATGGCTGGCTTAGGAATCAAATCCAGATTTTGCTCTGCACCATACAAAGCTGCCACCTTAAAAAAAAAATCTTTCAAAAAGTATAACTGAAAAGCTTTAATGATAGCAAAGAAGAAAGTACAATGGGGGACTCTGAATAGGATACTGTCTCTATAGACCAAAACCGTCACAATCGAAAGCATGTTTCTAGCTAGCATTTATTGACAGCATATAATGCCTAATGCCCTAATCTAAGCACTTCACATGATGCATTAACTCATATTTTCCTGAGAACAACAGCTTTTTAGATAGATACTATGTTTACCTCTGTTTTGCAAAGAGATAAAACTTAGACATAGAGAGGCCTATCAGGCCAAGGTCAAGCAGCTAAAGAGGGAGCTCTTCATTGAGGAATGCAATTTTAAATTGCTTTAGAAAAGAAGGTGAAGTTTTGATTGAAAGAAGTAAAGGAATGGATTCAACATGTTAGATACAGACTAACTTGAAAGGACAAATAAGATGGGAAGAGGAGATTGAGCTGGGTAAAAAGGGAAAAACATGGGTAAATATATTTAATGGCAAAAATTTTCTTGGCCCAATATATATATACATTTTATAAATGAGGAAATTGAGTTATAGGTCACTGACCTAAGGAGTGACAGGATTAGGATTTCAATCTTCGCAGTTTAATTGGTTATGGCTGTCCAATATTAAATATTATTATTTCTGGTATCATTATATCTTGTGTTAAAACACAAACAGAATTATAAGCCACAGGAGGAAATACAATTGTTTTAAACAAAATATAATTGAGGGAACTGGATGTGGCTCAAGTGGTTGGGCATCCATCTACTCATAGAACTGTACACCAAAAAGAAAAAATAAAGTCAATTTTAAAAAATAGGTATATATATATATAATTGAGTTTCTTTTGTATTAGTATTTGCAATTCAACCTGAAATATTTTCTTTTTTTCCAAGTTGTAAAACATGGTTGGATAAAGATAATTTAATTTAATAATCAGTCATAAAAATAAATCTTTATTTTTATCCCTCAGAGATAACTGTGATTTTATGATTTTCCACGTAAATATTTCTTTTTATTTTTTGTGGTAGAATAAAATCTTGTTCCCAATAAATATATGAAAATCCTGCAAATTTAAGCATAGATATATATTAATCAAACATATGTTAATTGCTTTTCAAGCATTTTGCAATGTAAGTAAGCAAGAAGAATCAGCAACAAATAGAATCTTCGTTCTATTGAACGAAGAAGAGCTCAGTAGAGCAAAAATCTTATTTAATTATCCAGGATTTCAAGACATTGCTGTTTTCTCCCTATGAAGATTACTTATCATCTTTCCATTCCCTGGACCCGAGGCAACTAGCATTTTGGTCTTGGAGTCTTATGCTATTTCCCTCAGGCCAGAACTGGTTATCTGGTCTTCCTTCTTGTTTTCATTAGGATTATTGCATGAAATGGAAATAATAGTCCATTAACAATAAATGATATGGGGAGCATTAACGCCACCTCAAGAGATTTGACACAGAAACTGGATATTTTTTTCCTTCAGAAGGAAAAACTGTGAAGCACAAAATGTTCCAGTGTTACACAGACTGGATTTTGCCCCCAAACCACCTAGGAAATTTGCTTAAAATCTAGATTCAATATCTATTCATGGAAATTATGATTCATTTGATCCACTAATGTGTATTTTAATAATTTTTTATAGACTATGGTGATGACATTGTGATTTCTCACCCAAGAAACTGGTTTATTGTTGTTCAAAAGTGTAATTGTCTTATGCAAAGTTATTCTCTGTAGCTGTAGTTTGAATTAATGAAGGAAGAAACAACTAAGAAGGGAGTCCAGAAAGCCAAATTCCTGCCTATCAATATTTGCCGCCTTTGGGTTTGGCGAGAAGAAACACAAACTAAATTATCGAATTTTCCCTTGAATTGGAATATTAGACTACGGATCTCCAAGGTTATTTCAGAGACTGAAAGTCTTTCTAATAATTATTCTATCTGTAACTGAATGTTCCTTCTGTTTCTAAGTTGGTGAGCAATATGATAAACTCAGATGGCATACGTTTGCTAATTGTTAGGTGCCAGATCCTTTTGCCATAAATCATAACATAATAAAAACAGCAGCATCACCTTCTTTTAACTGGAAATTTTTAAGAAGTGAGAATTATCAGGTAAGGATATATGTGATATTGTTAAAATAAAAAGCAAATTTTAATGGGAAACCATTAATAAAATATTTGAAAATATATTACAATCCTTCTAAATATGTGGTACTTTGACTTCTTAAATATATTACACTAAAATAACAATCCAGTGTTTCAGTTTAAGGGGAAAGAAAGAATTAAATCAGTAGTTAAAATATGATCAGATATGCCTAATAATATTGTGGTAGTAATAGTAATAATAATAGAAATGTAGTAAAAAGAAAGATATACTGTGCTTCAGAGGGGTTGACTTCATCCAGGAAGCCCTGGGTAATTTGTGATATTTATGCTGAGTTTTTAGAGATGATTGGAATTTATACACATGAACAAAGAGGACAGTCATTGTAAGCTAAAGCTTATATAAATCAAATATCCTTAAAAACTATTTGACAGAAATAACATTGTAATTCCCCACATTGAATGAGCCAGCTGCTGTGTTAGTTTATTCTTATGTACGCTTTTGAAAGATTTGCTGTTTCTAATATTCAGTGGTCTGGGAACTAGATAGCCAAGCACATTAAAGCTCAATTATTTTGCTTCCTCCTATTATATTTCATAAGGAGGTATTGAGGGCCTTATTTATGAATGCCAATGCATATATTTTCAGGCATCTACTTTTTCTGTTACTTTTATTTCTTATTTTCAGACATGTTAAGGATTGTCATGCTCTTGGTAAAGTCAAATTAGCTGTGAATGGTGAAAACATGGGTTTTCCCCTCTTAGCAGATGATTATATATTGGGTGGAGTAGGAATGGAAATAAAATAAAATACATGAATTATTTACAGAGAACATACTTAAAAATCTTTTGAATAAACTAAAATCAATTTAAGCATATGAAGTTTCATAGGCAAAATATTATGAAAAAATAGTTCAAGTATGATTAATATTTTTAAAGTTTATTTATTTACCAAATATGTTCATTCATTACTGAGAACTGAACAAAGTAATAAGCTGTTAAATTTTCTGAGATGGCACCCCATTATTCATTAAATGCATTAATGTCACCAGATATGTGCCTAGAGTATCTATTTCCCTGGAAATAAGTATAAATGGTATAGAGAAAGTTGCACAGATTTAGAAACAGAGAAGTAAAATGGAGAAATTGCATAGAACATGAGGAAGTTTGACTGCTCTAGGCTGTGATATGAGATTCCTGCAAAGTTTATCTGAAGAAGAGACTGTAAGGCATATCTTGGTAACACAAAAGGACTTCCTAATAACTTATGACTTGAGATACCCTTTAAAGATTTATATGTAGCACTTTTGCCCTTTGGAAGAGTCTAAGTAAATCCTTGAAGGCATCTCATTTCTTGTAACATTTTCCTGTGTCCAGCACATCTGAGACAGTATGCTCAGCTGGAGAGCTGATATTTAGCATAAGCAAAATTATAGGGAAATCATAGAAGGAATTGCAATTTTTCATTTTCATAAGAGTGCTAAGTCTTACAAACAGGCTATAACTCGGTTAGCATATCATAGATGTTATTAAAACTATATACACATGCTGTAATATACTCTAGATTTCATATATAAATTTAAAGCCCTGAAAAAGATAAACCATGCAAATTCTCACTGGAGATTGAAGATTTCTGAAGAGAACAATACAGTGGTAAAGACTTGCATCTTTATGTCTGGAGCTTTCTGTTACGTGTAATCTATATATAGAAGAGCCCTCCTCCAAAAAATATAATTGGTCTATTTACCCAGAAGACCTGTTGACAAGGAGATTAGACAAGGTCACCTTCTTTCATTAATAAAGAGAGTATAAAATTATGAAGAAGTTTAACATCTTTAATTAGTCTCTACAAGTTTTCATACACAATGTCAAACACATAATAGAAATAGCCAGGCAAAAACTAAAAATAAAATTGACCATAAAGCAAAAGAAATAAGAAACAATGAAAACAAAACCTCAAGATATTAAGGTAATGGCATTACTAGATAAAAATATGTAAGTAAGTAAAATTACTATGGCCAAGAAATTTAATGAAGAGAACTTTTACCATATTTTTGGAAGCTGTAAACAAGCTAAAGATACCATACCTGATATTAAGGGCTCTGGAAAAGTTTAACAGTAGAATCGATATAGATTAGTGCATAATTTATTAAGTGGTACCTTATTTTGGAGAAAACATTCAAATTGAAGCACAGAAAGGGAAGGAGGAAAACTAGAGAAAAGAACATGTGACATATGGGAAATTATGAAGATCTAACATATGTGTGATTTGTGCCCCAGAAGACAAGGGGGAAATATGGAAGAGGATGAAAAAGAGATGTTTTCAAAAGTAATAAAAAGGATATTGAGCCACAGATTCAGAATGATATTCAAACCGAAAAAGCATTTAAAAATGTAGGTTCATATGAGTAAAATTGGTGAAAACCAAAGTTAACTTTAAAGTGGCAATAATAAGACCGACAGATGATTTTTCAATCTTGCCAAATGAGAATGTGCATGCAGAGAAAAAGTCTTTTCAAAATAAAGGAAAATTTGTTATAGTTCATGAGCAAACACTCTCCTATTTGTACTGTTAACCACAGTCCATCATCCACCACATTTTTCACTGTGTTATACAGTTCCATGCCTTGTACATTCTATCCACAGAGTACATTCAATAGCTTTTCACTAATACTTAATGTTAATATTAGGGGGTGTATGGAAAAAATATTCCAAGGGTATGCTATGTACCATAATTAGTGGTAATAGTCTGATCGTGTTCTTTCATAATCTGTTACAAATATTCCACAACAATGTAAGGTTTTGGTGAGGGGGTGATGTATGGGAATTCTGCATATAATACATGATGTTTGTAAGCTCCCAAATTTTCTAATAAAAAAAATGAAAATAAATAAATAAATAAAGGTAATTTAAAGATATTTTCAGACAAACGCTGAAAGTGCTTGTCACCAACAGAACACTAAAGGAAATGATAGAGTTACTTCTACAGTTACACAGAAATGATCCCAGAGAGACACACGGAGATGCAGGAAGGAAAAAAGAAAAATGGAAATGTTAAAGAAGTGGCACATCTAAGTAAATAATAAAATACTATCAATATTACAGAAATAAACCACATGTCAAAAAAGACTCAAATTGCAGGAAATAAGGAAAAAAAACATAGAAAAGATGATACAAATAGGAAGTAAATATTAAGATTGTGACTTTTATTCAAATATTTTAAAAATTACATTTGTAAAACAATTTGATTCTCTTTAAATAAATTTGTCAGAAATGGTTTTAAAAATGACACCAATTTGCTGATTGAAAAAAACATACTATAAATATGAAGACACAGAAAGAGAGAAATTTCCAGAATTAAAAATAAAGGTGTGCCATGGAAACATCAAATATATTATACAAAGAAAGCTAGTACAACTAAAATAATTGAAGACAAAAAATATACTTTAAGACAAGAAGCATTGCTGAGCATAAAACAAGGATAATTACAATTGATTAAATGAGCAATAAATTAGGAAGATATAATAATTTTAAATGTATTTCTTTGGACAAATTGAAAATGATCATGGAAGGAAGCATAAAAATGCACCAAGGGTAAATATGTAGGTAAGTTAAAGTAAATGTTGACTGTTTTAAATAATGATAATTTTTTCATGTTTAAAATATCGAGAAAATATATGTCAATGATAGCAAAAAAACCTGTGAAGATAGTAAATGAAATGTACTTAAAGAATTGTGGGGTCTTGCACTTTGCAGGTAAGTGTAAGTGTAAGAAATAGAGAGATAATTGAATCTTAGAAATCACTTAATACAAAAGAAGGCAAAAGATATAAAATAAAAAAGAAAGAAGAACATAAGGGATAAATAAAAATTACTAAGATATTTGATTTAAATGCAAACATATCAGTAATTACATGAGCTATTTTTTTATTTTTTTTATTATTGTGGGTAAAAATCAAATTTTTCACAATACAAACCAATATTTGTAAAATGACATATAAATATATATGCATATATGTGCATTTGCTTACATAAATGTTATTTTTATATATAAATATATTTTAAAAGATGCTTAGATTACATAAATGTTACACAAAAATTACAGGGATTCCCATGTTCCCCACCTCCCACATCTCCCATAATATCCCACACAAACATCTTTCATTAGTATGACACATCACATGCAATGGATATACACATCCTGGGGCTTTGCCACTAAGCATGGACCATAGTTCACATTATAGACCACACTCTCTCCCACACAGTTCTGCGTGGTATATGCTGATGTAATATGGCCTATATCTGTCATTGTAATGTCACTCAGGAGAATTCCCAAGTCTTGAAAAAGCCCCTGTATTACAACTGCTTTTCCCTTCCCTGCCCCGAAAACATCTAGTGACCACTGGCTCCACCTCACTGTTATAATTTCTTCCATTGCTTGAATCACAATATGTCTACAACAGAATACCATTAAGTCCACTCTAGTCCATAGCTCTTCCCCCAATCCTGAGGAGTCTGGGATGGTGATGTCCACTGCACCTCCAAGTGAGAGGGTCTTGTATCCCATGGATAAGGTGGATGGGATTATCCTGCCTGCAGCTACAGGCTCTCTGCATTCCCTGGGATGGCCGTTGTCCATCATTATCTCCTCACCAGGTGACTTGGGAGAGTCCATTGAACTGTAGAGTAGGAGTTGCAGCTCCACAAAGATTCCAGGCACAGCTGGCACATGGGCAGGCCAGAGGCTCCAGTCTCTGGAAGTATACCTACGAACTCCAGCATCACATATAGGTTTGAATAGAAGAGACTGATGGACCATGAGCAGGGAGGACTTATTTGAGTACAACTCTGTCACTCTCAGGAGCACAGATTCCAAAGTAAAGCCCACTGCTAGGACATCAATCTCTGGAGCTATCCCCCCTTATTTAGGACCTGGGTGTCTCCAGAGCCCTCAGGAGCCCCTCTGTGTGGGGTGATATCCACTTTGGTGTTCTATGAGATCCTACTGAGGTGTGCGCAAGCGTTACCTCTGGGATGACCTCCCGACTCTCTTTGAAGTCTCTTAGCCACATACACTCGTTTGTCTTTACCTTTTCCCCCTTTTATTCAAGGTCTTTTTCCAGTCGTATTGCCAGTTGGCACTTGGTATTAATCCCTCGTTGCCAGGGAGGCTCATCCCCGGGAGTCATGTCCGACGCTGAGGGGAAGGTAATGCATTCATATGCTGAGTTTGATTAGAGAGAGGCCACATTTGAGCAACAAGGAGACTCTCAGGTGGCAAACCTTAGGCACCCCATAACAGTAAGCTAAGTTTCAATTACAAGAGCAAAGACTCATAAGGCTAGTCCTCAATAATAAGAACCCATCAGTGGAACATCCTCTTTTGACAGACACTGCCCCTGCACTCAGGGGACTGTTGCTGCCCCCTTGGAGAATGTGGCAGAGCTCTCCAGGCTGGGAATTCAGTATTCCCTCATTTATTGACTGATTGTCTGCCCACCATGCCCATGCCCCATCCCTTGATCATTTGAAAAATTTTATATATCTTTCATGTATATTCAGATGAACTTCCTCCCATGAATCCCCCATGCCAGACACCCCCCACCAATGACCCTCTGCAGCCCCCATTGCAACCCTTCTGTGATCTAAACCTTCCTTGAAGATGAAGCCCATATAATAACCAAATACAATTAATAGGAAAATGAAATAATAATGATAAGCTTAAATGCAAGAGATAAAATACATGGAAACTCAGAGAAAATAAACTAAAGATAAAAGATAATT
>JAQZBX010037229.1:0-17185 GCA_029593785.1 Cabassous unicinctus | reverse complement strand
CAATAATGTGGCGTTGAATCCCATCCCCTTGGGTTGGCTGCTGTTTCTTTCTTTCAGATGGTTTTTCTGATTATTACTATAGGCACTTCCACAGCAAATTTGGAAAACGCAGAGCAGTTTAGCAAAAAATAAAAATCACGTGTGATGCCCTCACACGGAGTATATTTTGATGTGCTTCTCCCCACTGCCTTCTTCACGCATGTTTTGGCGATTCCTTCTTTGTGTGACGTGGAGCCTTTGGCAGGAGACCGGCTCCAGGAAAGCAGCTGGCGGTGGAGGGTTTGCGCTCGCACGGCGGCCCTCCGTCTTCACGAGTCCTAGGCTAAACCGTCGCCCTTCTTCCTGGGGTCTGGTGAAGATTTATGGAGCGTTCTGCGCAGGTGCCTCTCGTCCCTGCCTGTTCCGCTGGCTCTCGCCCAGGCACCTGATCCCGAGCGCCGTGACCTCTCACGTTCCAGGGCCCCGAGGAGCTTCCACGGGGGCCTGACCGTGTGAGCACTTTGCAGCATGCAGGAGAGGGGCCGGGCAAGGGCCTGTTGCCAGCAGGGACCCCGTGCCCAGGGTCCGCGGCAGCCAGACCGGGGACCGCGGCCCTCGGCTCCCATAGGAGGCACGGTCAGTTATGGCATGAAAATTAGGAGCTGCCACGTAGAAGTCTAGACGCTGCTTCTCCTCAAAGGCTGGAAGGTGGCAATGGCACGGGCCAGCACCCCACGTGGAGACAGGCAGGGGGCAGCCCTCGGTCCAGAGGGGATTCACCCTCGTTTGGCACAGGCTCTGCCGCAGTTTCCTTACTGACATGGGGGCGCTGTGTTCTACCCACAGCCGAATTCAGGGATGCTAGCCCATGATTCTGTCACGTGCGCGCCCACCTGGCCTTTTAACTCATGCGTTACTCACTCCCCTCGTAGACGTCCCCCTGTGCCCTCCCCACCACCGGGCCCCTTTGCTGTCCTCTTGACCACTGCTGGGCGCCAACTGGTTTTGGAGGCCACGGGACCCTCTGAGAAGGCACCCCGAGCAGGGAATGGGGAGAATCCCTTCCAGACCCCTGTCCCCGCGAGTCGCCCAGGGGGCCTCTGGGTCGGGCGCACTCGGGGCCCAGCCCCTGTCCTCGGCTCAAGGGCCGTCCACGTCCACTCAAGGCCATGGCCTCCCCCAAAGCAGCCCATGACCCTACACCTGCCCATGCGGACATGGGAAGCCGCAGCGCCCACCTCCCACACAGCAGCCGGAAGTCCCCCTCCAGCTGTGCCCTGCGCAGGCATGTCCTGCTTCAGGCTCCACTTCCTAGACCCCGATCAGCTGGTGCTACGCGCAGTCCGAGGACACGGACAGAAAGATGGGACCATGCAGTCGGCTCCTCTGAGCAAGGGGCTGGTGGGGGGGCTGCGCCCTGGTGAGGGGGTGGCAGTGCCCGCAGCCCGGCTTCTGCTGGCCATGAGTGGTGTGCAATGGAGGGGACGCAGCTGCAGAAGCGGGGGGAGACCAAAACTCTGCAAAGGACGCCTTAGGAAGAAATGGTGGCTGTCTACCTCCAGCTGCCACCGCCGTCCAGCTCCCAAGACGCGCTGACATGCACCCCTCCCAGGAGACCTCCGTCAGGTTTCAGCAAGAGTAGGCAACTATCACACACGTGGATTTTCCTTTCCTGCCCACAGGGCCACAACCAGCAGCGCCACAGAGGGACCCATGGAGCATTTGAACCGCTGGTCTCACCCACCAAGGGGCCCACGTTCCAGCCGAGAAGTGTGGGAGTGAGCAGCCGCCACGACACCCACTGGCCGTGGCCGTCCCCCACTCAGAGCTTTGGCCCTGGAGCCTCGGCCGTGTTCGGTCACCCTAGCCAGAGATTCCCAGGGCTCAAAGTGCCCTCACAGCCACCCAGGCTTCTGCCCCTGCCTGAAAGGGCCACCCTTGGTGGATAAGAGCCCCCTGGCCTCTGCCCAGGGGCCCCCAGCTCCCCAGCAGCCTCCCTGCTGACCACCTGGCCGGCAGAGAAAGCCCAGCTCCGAGCGTTCTGAAAGGGCCGGGGGCGCTCCCACCACATCTTGTTCCTCTGTGGGGGCCACACCAGGCCAGCCCCCCAGTGAGGCACCAGAAGGTGCCTTCTGCGCCACCTCAGCTCTATTCCCTGCAGCGCGGGCCTCTCCCCTCGCTCATGACCGTGCCGAGCCCCAGCACGTTTTAGGAGCAGCTCCGGGTCCCTGCCAGCGTGGTGAGCACCGAGCGCCTCCGTTTGACAAGCTTGCTGGGGGTACCGCCTCTGGGGTCTCTGCCCCCGGGTTAGGGGTCCGCACTGTGGCCGCAGAGCAGCCCAGAGCCCAGGTGCCACACGGCCGCGAGTGAAGGCCCAAGCCCAGCCCCCAAGGCTGAGTCCTGGTCCCCTACACACTTCGGGTCAGTCGACGGCGCCACGACACCTGAACCAGCTCCCATCAGAGACTGGCTCCCACCTGCTGGCGCTAACCAGGGAAAGGCGAGGACGTGCTCAGGGGAAGCCGAGGTGGACCATCCTGCTCTTTGGCTGCTGACTGACTTGAAGTAAGCCAGAACCCCCATTCTAACCTCAAAACCGGACACTCTGCTTTCCCTCCCACCCTTAGCCAGAGAGCAGGAGCGGCCACAGCGTCTGCGGACCTTCGTCCTGGACAGAAGCCTCCGCAGCAAATCCGGGATGGAAGGGTCCCCGGAGCCGTGGGCACCGCCTTGCGGGATGCACCTGTCAGAGGCCTGGCAGGCCAAGGCACCGGAGAGCGTGGAGACCCCTTCCCAAGCGTGGTGGGTGCCAACCTGGGCTCTGAGGTCCTGGGTCACGTCCACTCAGGAAGCCTCGGTCCCTGGATGCATCACCTGGTTTGGCCCGGGAAGAGCCCCTCGGCGGGACAGGGAGCTATTCAGGGGCGAGTGTCCCCACAGAAGACTGGCGTCCCACCCCCCGTCTCAGGCTCGCAGGAGAGACTCAGCCCAGGGCCGGGCTGCCCCGAGGCAGACCCCACGGACCTCCGGGCAGAGCCCTGCAAGCGCCCCTGACGCAGCCCACTCTCCCGCTCTGTGGTCCTCGGGGGTCCAGGCCCTCCCGCCCAGCTGGAATCCATGCCTGGTCCCACGCGCCCTTTGCAGGGGTCCTGAGTCTTCCCTGGCCCCGCAGCCACACCCCAGGGGAGGCAGGCAGTCAGCTCAGCGGTGTGTGCAGGACCCGGGCCCCTCCTGCAGCCCTTACCTGGGGCTGTGAGCCTGGGGGGCCGGACAGCCATGTCCTCGTGCCTTAACCCGGCTCTGCTGGGACGTCTCCGGCCATTCCCAGCTCTGTCCCCTGCAGGGGCCGGCGGCCTCAGCCCAAGGGCGGCACACATCAGAGCATCTCTTGTGACTTTTACACCAGGCGTCCTGCCCTAATCTCTTCTCCAGCCATGAGGGATTCGGGCGGAGCGCTAAGGAGCCGAGTCCAGCGCTCAGCCCTGCTCCCCCCGCAATGAAGGAAGGACACAACGGCCCCAGCCCCGCGTTGCAACTTTCCTCTCCTTTCCTTCTTGTCTCTGGAACCCTCCACCAACAGGCGGCCTGTTAACCCTTTAAAGGAGGCCGCAGGTCGGGAGTGAGTCGAGCGTCTCTCTGGCTGAAGTGACGTGCTCAAGTTGTACAGAGTTTCTATCCGGGACAACGCAATCGTTCTGGTGAGGCCTGGTGGGAGGGTAGCACAACACTGTGAGCGAGTCCTCAGCACTGCATTATACACGAAATGTGATTAAAAGGGGGGTCTTAGGTTGTGTCTGTGCTACTAGAACAAAAGTTAAATTTTTAAAAAATGTCACGTGGAAGCCAGACCCCTGTTGAGAAACATATCAGTTAGAGGATTATCGTCGAGATTATGGTGTAACAGACCCTTAGGAAAACACGGACACCTGTCTGCTTTCTCCTCTCTGAGTAAGAGACCAGGCTACCCAACAAACTGTTCTCATACCTAGTCATTTTTATATATGAAGAAAATCAGCTTTTGCTTCATTTGTCCTGCATGTATTTTTCAACTGCCTTCGGTTTGCCTGCTCCAGCCACTTCCTCCGTGTTAATATGGCTTGGCCGGAACTGTTCCACTTCAAAACCGACCCTATTTGCTCAGCCGGCAGCGAGCATCAAGAGCGGCCCCTCCTGAGAGTGTAAGAACCTAAAACGTGGAATCTGCGTTCTGGTTTTCTCAGGCCAGAGGAAGTTTGCGAGCTAAATGATATTTCTAACTCAAACTTTATGTAATTATAGCATGAAACATATTATTTTTCTCTTTATTTTTCCTCTCTCAGTTAACGGTAAATTTTATTGCAAAATAAATCACACAAGCTGTAATTCATGCCTCGCAGCCTACACACCAATTAAACCTGAAGTTGACACAGTCCAAGCACAATTACCATGTCATCTGCAGGGCGAAATCACCATTTATTTGCTCTGTAATAACAGCCAGTGCCGTTCAGCTACGTGCAGATGCAGTGCCAGGGCCGGGGCCGGTGCTGGAGTGATTTACGGGCTCCGCGAGGAGGTTCTCTGGGCGGCACATGGCCATGATGTCCTGCCGGACGGCCATGCTCCTGGGCCCGATGGACAGAGCCCCCGGGGCGTCCTGGGCAGGCAGGAGGGCTTCGTGGGGCCAGGGAGGGGCCGCGAGGAGAAGGGGTATCTTCCAGCGCCGGTGAGCCTTAACTTCCTGGATCCCAGACAAGGGCCCCTGAGCAGTGGCCTCAGGAGCCGGGCAGGACCCCTCCCTGGAGTGGGCGACTGCCAGCCGTTGACAAGCCCACACCTGGATGCAAGCAGACCCCCAGGAGATGCCCACCAGCGGGTCCTGACTCTCCAGGAGGCCCCCCGGGAGGAGTCCTGGGGCCTGCCCTGGTGGAAGATGCCCCCTCCCTCCTCCTTCCAAAAGGGCTCCAGGTGGGTGGAGCAGGAGCCCCTCAGAGGCGACCCCACGGGCAGGGCAGTCCTCTGGCCCCCAGTCTCCCTGCGAGGCTGGTGACCCGCCCAGCACGTCCGACGCAGGGCAGCTCATGGGGTCGATGTCGGTGAGGGGGTAGTGACAAGAGGCCCAGGAAAACGGGAAGAAAATAACAAAAAGCGGGAGAGGGAGTGCTGGGGGGAAATGCCCAAAACTGGCAACCTTGCAACTCCCAGACCTACAAGAAGTGGTCATGGGTGAAATTTCATTCAACTCCCAAAATAATTAGGGGACTGGAGACGTTATAGCCAGTGCAAAGGCGTCCTTGCAGAAACACAGATGCACACCAGCCAAGTAAAGTGGGGGTGCGTTTGCAAAAACCCGTCTACACGGGCCAGTCGCGCCGGCCACAGCTGACTTCATTCCACAGAGGCAGCTCCAGGCCTCGCTGCCCGTGCCCTTGGAGACAGCTTCCAGCTCCACAGGGCTTTAAAACAGCGTACACAGAGACAAAGCGCTCCGCACAGGGCCAGACACTTTTATTCGGTGATCTCCTTTGCTCGTTCCAAAGTCTCCGGGATTTCCTTCCGGCCAGGAATTCTAAGAGGAAATTGGAATGGGCCTGCCAACGAATGACCACAGCTCACCCCCGGTGGCCTGAGAGCCCGCGGTTTCCTCTAAATCCCGAATAAGTTCGGTGGCTCCCATGGGGCCGTAAAGGTTCACTTTCCAGAAGAAAGTGCCTGCGTGCCTCCCAGCTGAGCGGTTACGTGCCTCTCCAGACTCCCATGCCGGCCACCACTCTGTGCCCTTCACTGCGCGAGCTGCATTCCCGTCACCACCACCCATTCCCAAGGCCTTCTCATGCCCAAACAGAAGCTCCGACGTACAGGCGATAGCTCTCCTCCTTCCCGAGCCTCGGGTACCCTCCATCTCTGAATTTTCTTATTCTAGATATTTCATATAAGTACACGACTGTGTGATTGTGCGACTGGCCTTTTTCCTCAACGTGATGCCGTGTAGCACTGACCAGCACTGCAGGAGACCCTCTCGTGTGAACGGACCCCGTTTTGCTCACATGTCCGCTTCTTGATGGAGGCCGGGGCAGTCCCCCCTCTTGGTGACTGTGACGGCTTCCGTGGCGCTCATGAGCGTACACTTACCTATGGAGTCCCAGCTCTGTAGACTCCTGATCATTCACGTCGCAGCTCAGCCAAAAGCGCAGCCAACCAGGTAGTTTTGGGGGCAGAGCCCATGGTGGGCAGGGTCCTGGCAGCATCTGTGTGTGGAGGACAGCGGATTCGCACTGGAGGGGGCTTGGCAGCCGCATTCGGATTCCTCTGAGAAGCTGCAGGAGAACTGCCGGCCTCGCGCCCTCCCCCAGCACCCCCGCCGGCCTCGCGCCCTCCCCCAGCCCCCCAGCCAGCCTTGTGCCCTGTTGAAAGGATCCAGAGAACCACATCCAGCCCACTTCGTGCCCACTATTTAAGCTGTGAAATTTAATTACAGTTAATAATTCAATTTAAAATATTTGATTAAAGTTAAATATACACCAATTGCTTTTTTAATCAATCAAGTTAAGTTCACGGCGTGCGACTCACATCCCAGTGCCTGTTAAAAAGGCTATCACGGAGTGGGGGGCTCCGTCGGTTCTCAGGAAGAACTCACTTCTGGTTCCGTGCTTAAGTTGAGGCCTTGACGGGAAGCTCTCCTATGGCCTGAAGGCGTGTCACGTGTGTACCTCTTCAGGCCACAAATGACGCCCCACGGCGGCAGCCACGTCGCCATCCGTCCAATCCTGCCCTGCTTCAAAGAGCGCCTGTGGGGGGCAGTGCTCCAAGGGCCTCCCCCATGTTAACCCAGTGGACCCTCACACCAACCAAGGAAGGGGGTGATCACCCCAAAGTCCACGTCCACCTGGAACCCGAGGGAGGGGGTGGTCACCCCGGAGTCCACGTCCACCTGGAACCCAGGACTGCGGCCCTACTTGGAAACAGGGTCTTTGCAGGTGCAGTTCCTTAAGGGTCCCAAGGCAAGCTCACCCTGGATTGAAGGAGGCCCTAAATCCATCAGCTGGTGTCCTTAAAAAACAGAAGAGGCCCCCAGAGGCACACAGAAGCAGGCACGTGGAGGCGCAGGTGGGAGGGAGGCAGCCACGCGCCCAGGAGCACCTGGAGGAGGCCAGGAAGGGGCCTCCAGAGGGGGCAGGGCCCTGGAAGCCTGCGCTCTGGACCTCTGGACGCAGAATGGCATGAGAAGGCGCGCTGAGCTGGTGCGGCTTTGTTCCAGGCGCTGGGGGGCTGAGGCTACATCCCAAAGTTTATTCCAACCCCCACTTTGCGAGAGGCCAGGGCCGCTGTCTTCCTGCTCGCCGCCCTCCATTCTGCCCGGCCCTGGACTTGCCGAGCAGCGCCCGCCCACCCAGCTGCCTCTGAGTAAGCTGCCAGCCTGGCCAGCTCCCGCCATGCCGCTCGCTTCCGCCCTCCACAAGGCTGGTGCTCCCAGGCTGGGGCTGCTCTCTACTCCAGGGCCGAGTGAGAGGAAGCAAGCCAGCCAGAGCAGATGTGATGTGCGTGAGAAGTGAGTGTCTGCTCTCAAGCCTTTGAGATCCAGGGCTGTTTGTTACTGTGGCAAAGCTGACCGATACTGTGATGCAGTGAGGGCCCGGCCAAGGCCAGCCGCAGCCCTTGTCCCACCACTCTTCAGTGGGGTGCTGTGCTAGAGAGGAAAGCACAACCGGCCCCCTCTGGCACGCTCTCGGCCCTTTAGCCTCCAGGGGCCATCTGTTGGCTCAGCAGGGATTTGGAAGCCCCATCCCACTTTGTCACAGCAGGAAATTTAAGTGCTGTGGCCATGGCCCCAGGCAGGCAGCTGGGGCCCCCCAGTGGGACCTCTCGCCTTTCTCCAGACATTTGAGCTTCTTTCTGCTCTGCCCAGCAGGCACATGGCCTGAAAGTCAGGGGTCAGTGCCCAGGGCGACTACCCCCTCTCGGGGCCATGGTGAAGCTGGAGAATTGGGTGCCCTTGTGGGGAGGGCTGGAAGACAAGTGGGATCCCCCCCCCCAGAAGCCTTCCTGGTTCCTGTGACTGAGTGGTCAGTGGGAGGGGGGCTGGGGGGTGCCCGCGCCACCTCTCCTGGAAAAGCCGAAGCTCTAAGGACAGCAATCTTCTTCTCTACTCTTCTGCTCACCTGCCTGACGGGGCCTCACTCCAGAGGCCATTGATAGTGGGGGGCTCAAAGAAGTGAAGCCACCTAGAAGTTTATCTCACTTTCCAGCCAGGCCATGAATCCTAAATGAAAACCAGGAGTGGGGGTGGGGTTAGCACAGGTTCTGGGTGGTGTGGGGGTCTTGGTTCCCACTCCCCGGAGAAGGAGAGGGGGCCCCGCCCTGCGGCCCTGCCCCGCCTGCCCTCCAGGCCAGCTCCCCATGTCCCCACAGCAGCACTCTGTCCTACACATGTGGACAACCCATGGGGGGTGTCCTGGGTGGGACCGGATCCGAGGCTCCGCTTCACTGAGGGTGGGGGCGGAGGGCATCGGGGCGTGGGGACCCCAGAGCACTCCTCAGTGGGAACCCAGGGAGGAGGAGGTGACCTCCCTGGTGGAAGCAGTCATTCATGGGGGCAGGCAGGGCCACCCGGCCTGGCGGGCAGCCTCCCTCACGTCCCCCTCCAGCTCCACCTGGGGCGAGGTGGGCTTTTATCTCCAAGGTTCCTGTCTTGGTCCTGGGGCTGCCATAAAAAGTCCCACAAACTGGGAGTTTCAGACAACACAGAGGTGTTCTCTCAGGGCCCTGGAGCCGCGCTCTCTGCAGAACAGAGCCTTCCCTCCTGGCTGCTGGCGGTGGCGGCAGTTGGTGGCGGGCAGTCGGTGGTGGGCAGTTGGCGGCTGCCGGCAGTCCCCAGCGTCCCCTGTCCCCACTGTCCCATGGCCGGCTCCCTCTGGCTGTGTCCAAGTCTCCCCTTCTTCAATGGACAACAGTCCCATCGGATCAGCCCACCCTCATCCGGTTTGGCCACATCTTAACTAATAACAACTCAAAGACCTTTTTTCTAAACAGGGCTGCGGTCAGGGACCCGGGTTGGGACTTGAGCCCCACCCTGGCAGCCTTGGCAGGAGCACGCGGTGCCCTGAGCCCAGGAGCTTGGAGGACCAGCTCGTTCTTAGTAACTTAGGGCGCCTTAGGTGTGCCTGGCCCGGAGCCCCGAAGCACTGGGAGCTCTAAGGGGAAACAAGGGAAACAGATTTCACACGGGCCCAGAGCAAACCTGCAGCTGACCCTGGGAGAGCAGCCCCAGGAGCCACTAGGAGGAGGAAAGCGAGGCTGGTGGGGGCTCCACGGGGCCTGGGCCTGGGGGCTCCGTGAGGCCTGAGCCTGGGGGCTTTGTAGGACCTGGGCCTGGGGGCTCCGTGAGGCCTGAGCCTGGGGGCTCCGTGAGACCTGGGCCTGGGGGCTCCGTGAGACCTGGGCCTGGGGCCTCCGTGGGGCCTGGGCCTGGGGGCTCCGTGGAGCCTGAGCCTGGGGGCTTCATAGGACCTGGGCCTAGGGGCTCCGTGAGGCCTGAGCCTGGGGGCTCCATGGGGCCTGGGCCTGGGGGCTTCATAGGACCTGGGCCTGGGGGCTCCGTGGGGCCTCCTCAGGCCGGGAGGCTGGGGTGTCTGCAGGGCAGGCCCAGGATACCCCCAGGAGCGTGCAAGGCAAGGAGATAAAAAGCACAAGGCGTGGCAGGCACTCGAATGCTCGGGGCTCAGTCAGCCTGGGAAGGCTGTGGACTCCTGGAAAGCCACAGTGTAGAGCCCGTGGGCTGGGGAGGGGGCGAGCAAGGGGAGCACAGGAGACCCTTCCAGTGAGGCCAGTGGTGGAGACAGACCCTGCCCTGGCCAAGCCCATGGTCCTGTGCAACCCGGGAGAAGCCCCCGAGGGCTCTGGCCTCCAGCTAACAAGACTGACTATCTCTGAGGCAGGTTAGGAAACAGGGAAGGCCTGGCCGGAACACAGCCTGAACCACCACAGCCGAGCCCCCCGCCCAGAAACCCCCAGGAAAGGCAGTTGTTCCAACACAAAGGTGCCTTTACAGCCCACCAAGAGCCTGGTCACAAGGCCCCCTTTGAAACTCGGGGGCTTTAAACCTCCAAACAGAAAGGCCTCCCCGTTGGTTCCCTGAGAGCCGACAGGTACCCCCTGAGTGGTCCAAGGTGTAAGCCAATGGGAAGGCAGAAAAGCAGCCAGTCAGGAGAGCAAACAGGTGAGACGCACCCTGAGGTGGGGAGGGCAGGAGGCCCCAGGCCTCAAAAAGCCTCCAGGGGCCTCTTACCTGGAGGACCCCCCACCCATGGGTGTGTGCTTTCCCTTTCTCTCCTTTCTCAATAACCGACTTAGCCCCTGGTCTACCCTAAGAAGCCAGGCGCCCAAACACTAGGCGCTCATCCCCTGTGCAAGAGGTTACAAGGAGGGGTACTGTTTGTCGGGGGTGGAGGAACTGGACTTGCCGAGTTTTCTGTAAACCTAAAATTGTTCTAAAAATAGTCTATTAGATTTTTTAAAATTACAAACTCAAAGGAAAGCAGGAATAAGGAAATAAAGCCACCTGACAAAACCTATTTCTGCATTCTTCCTGTCATGACCTCTCTTAAAATCATTTTCCCCTGTTCTTAAGAAGTTTTATTGTTCTTTTAGCATAAAGAAAGGTTTGTTGCATAAAACTAGAAGATGTTGAGAAAGGCAGGACTGAAAGCGTGGGCGCTGGAAACCCTCCCCGAGGCGCCTGCTCTGGGTTTGGGGGGTCCCCGGGGCCTTGCTGGGGGAGCACGAGCCCCGAGGCCCACCCGCATAGACCGCGCCCCGCTCCAGGGCTGCCAGGCCGGGCCCTGGCGCTGCGTCCTGGGCCATCTCTGCCCGGGCGACGTCAGTCCCCGGGGGCGCCGGGTCAGGGCGCCAGGGCCCAGGGCGCCCCGGGTGCGCTTCCCGGTTCCCAGGCGGGCGGCGCCGGCACGGGGAGCCCGAGGGGAGGGGCGGCCTGGCGAGCCAGCGAAGGTTCCAGGGGGTCAGAGGCCGCCCGGCGCTCGGGACAGGGACGCGACCCTGGCTGGGTCCCGGTGGCCGCGGGCGGGGGGAGGGGCCCCGGAGCCTCTGGAATGTGCCAGATGGCCGGGGGCGCGCGGCTGCGGACTGTTCTGGCCGCCCTCTCTGGCTCGGGAGGCCATGCCGGCAGGTCGCACCCGCGCCTGGGGCTGACAGTGTCATCTGGCAGCCGCTGGCTCCACTCCTGAGCAGCAGCGGCCGCGTCCAGGGGCGTTTCCAAATACCACAGTGGCAGGAGTCAGAGGTGACAGGGAGAGGCGAGGAGAGGTCGCGGCAGCGGCACTTCCCGGCCTCCCAGCTGTCACTGCCGGCCGTGGGGCGGGGGCGGGGGCGAGGAGAGCGCGGGGGCGGCTGCAGAGCCAGGCGGGGCCTCCCGGAGCTCAGGCAGCCAGGCGCTGTCCCCTGGCGCCCACCCAGAACCACAGAAGATGCGTGTGTGTGTGTGTGTGTGTGTGTGTGTGTGTGCGCACAGGTGCACGCACGGCCGCCCGGCGTGCTCTGTGGATGGGGCCGTGTGCCCATAACTCATGAAGTGCCAGCACTTTATAGGCAACAACTACAAGGTGGGGGACCATATCCTTCACTTTCAGAGGGAAACTGAGGCACGGAGGGTTGCATAAGTCTCAGGTGCGTGATCAGGTTTCGTGGGCCTTTGGGCTCAGCTTGGCATGTCCCCCTGAGTATATTTGCCATGAAATACACCACGTCTCCCAGGCCACCGGCACACACATGGTTTCCGGTAGCACTGTGGGAGAACAGGCATGTCCCCACCATGCTACACACACACACACACACACACACACTCGGAGCCCTTCCCCACTCCCCCCTGGCTCTGCGCCCAGACACGTGGCCATTGAGGCTCTTTGCTACACTTCATCCTTGAATACTTGATCATACTAGGATGTGGTTACCACAAAGGGAAGGAGGGAAGGGGGGAAGGGAGGGGAGGGAAGAGGGGAGGGGAGGGAGGGAGGGAGGGAGGGAGGGTGTGGGGAAGGGAGAAGGGAGACCTGGAGTCTGCACTGGGACCCTTCTTCCTCCCCCCCATCCTGAGACCTGAAGCACCTCCCCCCTTTGGCTGCGACAGCCCCAAGGCATAGGTGTGGGCAAGGCAGAGGGTTGCTGGGGGCACAGGGGTCCAGCCTGCGTGGTGGCAGTGCTCAGGAGCCCCCGCCCCGCGGGGCTGGGCTGGGCAGGTGGAGGCTGGGGCCAGATGCCTCTGAGGCCGCCCGGGGGCCGCCTGCCCTTGGCCTCTAACACGTAGCAGGGAGAAGTGGTGAGAGGCAGCAGCAAGCCTCGCTCATGAGGTCACCCGCCTGTCTGGGCGGCCTGCCCAGTCCTGGTGACCTGGGAGGAGGGAAGTGTCTGAGCAGTGGACAGAGCAGCTGAGAGCTGAGTCGTCGCCCCAGAGAGCGGGGTGACAAAAGGGTTTATGCAGAAAAAGACAAAAACCAAACAGCAAATGAACACAGGGGCCACCCCGCCTGCAGCCCCTTCTCTCTGAAGAGCAGCACCAGGCCCTGGGTGGCCCCCACCTGTCTAGTTCTGCAGAGCTGGGTGGACCCTCAGGGGCTGCTGCCCAGAAACCAGGACTCACAGGGGCAGCTGCAGCCGCGGCTCACGCGCTGCAGAGGGACCAAGGCTGCATGGCCCCACCCCACAGTCCCACTCCACTCTGGCCTTCAGTCCATGGGACCAAAGCGCCCACCTGTTAGGGCAGCTGATAGAGTGTGATGCACATACACATGCACTCACACATGTGCACACTCGCACATGCACACTCAGGCACAATCACATATGCACCTGCTCACACTTACACATACCCAGTGTACACACTGCACATTTACATGTACATTTATATGTGCACATGTTCACGCACACACAGGAAAATGCACACACTTCAGCATGCTCAATCACTTGCATATGTGCACACTCACACATACACTCACATATGCACAACAAATTCACACGATACAAGCAACCACACATGTACACAAACCCAACATGCACACATCCACACGTGCACATATGTACAACACATTCACACATGTGCATACACATACATGCAGCTACACACTCACACACCCACAACATACATGCACACCCACACTTATATGCTCAAATGCACTCACACATGTACACATTCACATGTGCACAACACACTCAAATACACATATCCAAATGTGCACACACACACCTAAATGCACTCGCGTGTGTATGCAACACTCACATATGTGCATCCAAACATGCACACACTCCCGTGCACACACTTGCACATGCATGCACACCTCAAAGGCAGCTGAGCAATGAAAGGGCTGCAGATCCAAGCATTACGTCTTTTCTGTGTCCTGACAATGTGGGGTGGGTGCTGACAGACGTCTGCCAAATAATGCACCCCAAACTACACCCTATGTCCACCTCCGGCAAAGCCTTTTGTAAAAATTAATTATAATTTTTCATCTATTATAAGCTCCACCCTCTGCAGCAGCTCAAAGCCCTGCTCTCCTGGTGCCATGTTCAAAGGAACGAGCAGACATTCGGGTTTCTGCAGACACAGCTTCACCCACGGTGGCCAGTAGAGGTAGAACAATGCTGAGTGTGTGCGAGTGTGTGTCCGTGAGTATTGTGTGGGTGAGTGAGTGTGAGCAAGCGTGAGCCTGTGTGAGTGCACGTGTGCCATGGAGACCCAGTGCCCAGGAGGCTGGTGCCGAGAGAGAGGCCGCAGCCTCCCAGCTGGGACAGTCCCTGACCCTCACCCTGGAAAGGAGAGGAAGGGTGTTTGACGGGGTCCCCAGGAGCCCACTCTCCTTGGGCAAAACGGAAGCGAGCAGGAGCCGGCTGTCCTCCTGGGCTTTTTTTAGTGGGTCTGAAAATAGCCCAGGGGCAGCCCCTGTGAAATCTCTTCATCTCTTTGAAGACAGCACTGGTTCTAGCCTTGGTCTTTCAGGGAGGAGATATTTGCAAGGTGTGGATTGTATTATCCAGCACCGCTCATTTTAACAACAAATTTCCCTTGCAGAAATAAAATGCACTGCATTTTTAAAGGGGCAAAGAAAATAGGAAAACTTTCCTGGCAGAAAGCTAGAGTGTGAGGCTACAGACAAAAGCATGCTTTCGTTTGACAGCAGAAAGACACCTTACATTTTATTTTCTTATGGGTATTTGGTAAGTTTCCCACACAAGCTTCCTTTACACAATTACCCAACATTATAAGTAGAATTCAGTAAATGAAAGAGAGCGCTGGGTTTGGTTAGATACTTCTGATGTAATTAGGTCACATGCCACTGATCCCACAAGCACAGCCCATGCCAGCTGGAGGACAAGGAAACATGCAAGCGCCTGGTCTTGGTGGAATTGGGGAGACACGTGGGCAGGGCAGGCGCGGTCAGCTCGCAGGACACAGCGGGCCATGGCGGCACGGTCCCTGCCACTCACTTTGTCCTCTCGTCACCACGGCCCTTTCCTGTGATGCCCCCGAGCTTCCCCTGCCTGTGCCCAGTGGGTTCAGGGGTCCAAGGGAAAGGGCGGCCCCGAGCCCCCAGCCCACCGTGACTGCTGTGCCTTGTCGGTCCCTTTCTGGCCTGGCAGAGAGACCGATGCCTGCAGTGCCGCAATGGGAAGGGGGCGAGAAAGACTTGTAACCATGGTACAGGCCTGCCAAGTCACCTCTAGGAAGCCAGTATAAACCAGCAAATGGCTGTGTGTGCATGCGTGTGCATGCGTGTGCATGTGTGCACATGTGTGGGTGGGCAGTGTGTGTACATGGGTGGGCACATGTGCATGAGTGTATCTACATGTGTGCATATCTATGGGTGCATAAGTGTGCATGAGTCAAGTGTATGTGCACACATGCATTTACACGTGGACACGTGTGGGCATGAGTGTGTATGAGTGCATGCATGCATGTGCACACACACACGTGTAAGCATGTGTGTGTGCATGTGTGAGCGCACACGTGTCACACATGCTTCTGTGCATGCGCAGGCTGTGGTGGTCTCAAGAGAAGGGGAAGGCTTGACCCAGATGTCGATGGGGCGGCTGGCACTGTTGACATTTCCAGGCCCCCCAAACTGAGGGCAGCCATGCGTGGGACAAAGGCTCACTCTCGTGTCCAGCACAAGCTGCTGGACGTGGGCCTGCCACCAACCTCCCCGCTACCACCAGTGCCATGGGCTCTGGGATTATCCGCCAGGGCCACTGATCCCTGCCCGTACCCTGAAACCTCGCCCCCAGGAGCCCGGGGCGGGGAGGGGAAGGACTGGCCGGAGAAAACGTGAAAAGCCCCAGAGACCTCGGGGAGGTTCACGCTGCACATGTGATGCGGTTTTTTTGTTTGTTTGTTTGTTTTTTAAAGATTTATTTATTTTATTTTATTTATCCCCCCCTTGCTGCTTGTGCTGCTGTGTCCATTCGCTGCGTGTCTTCTCCGTGTCTGCTTATCTCCCCCTTGCTGTGAGGTCTTGCCGCATCAGCCCAGGGCGCCGCGCGAGCCGGCCCGCCCTCACAAGGAGGCGCCAAGCGAACCCGGGGCCTCTCATATGGTAAACGGGTGCGCTATCCATTGCGCCACACCCGCTTCCTGCCGTGAGGTTGCTGCATCAGCCCACCGCACCGCTCAGGCCGGCGTGCCCTCACAAGGAGGCCTAGGGACGCGAACCCGGGCCTCCCATATGGTAAACGGGGGCTCCATCCACTGAGCCACACCCGCGTCCCTGTGATGTGGTTTTACCGGTGGTGTCTGTGGGGGCTTGAGTTATGCACCCCAACTTAGACAAGTTCCTGGTCTTAACCTGTGCCTGTGAGCCCGGTGAAAATCGACCTTTAATGAGGGGGGCGCCAACCGGATGTGGGTGGGCCTTATCCTGTTCCTGGAAGCCTTTAGGAGCAGAAGAAATTCAGAAACACTCAGAGAAAGCCCCGGGGAAGGGCCGGGAGCCAAAAGTCAATGCAACCCGGAAAAGAAAGGGGGGGGACGTTGCCATGGACGGGAAAGCCAGGGAGCCCCAGCACCGCCGGCAGCCGGCGCCAGGGCAGCGCAGGGCCTGGGGAAAGCAGGCTGCGCCTCCACTCGGGCCTCTACCCTCAGAGCTCGAGCTCGGAGCCCGCGGCCGCGGCGCGCGCTCTTTGTCACGCGGCCTGGAAACCAAGGCAGAGCGCTGGTTCCCGCACCCACGGCCCGTTTTCAGCAACCCTTCCCGGGACGCATATCAAAACAGAACTTTCATTTTTAAAACTTCTCACTATCGGGTGGTTGGGGGGAAATACACCAAATGTAAGACGTGGGCTATGGTGAGCAGTAATATGTGGACGATGCTCTTTCATAGTTTGTGCAAATGTTTCACAACAAAGCAAGGGGTGGTGGGGGGTGATGCAGGGCAGCCCTGGATGAGGAAGCGCACGCTTGTTTTGTAAGTTCACAACTTTCACTATTTATATATGTTCATGTATGAATGATAAACTTCAATAAAATTTTATTTACACATTCCTTATTGTAATTAGTAATTAGACATTTACATAATAGTTTCCACATTATTACAGTAAACACATTTCTTGGTTCACTGAAATTTAGTCACTTATTTAAAAGCAGAGACCACAGAATGTAAGTTAAAGAGCTAGTTATATTGGATAAAAATACCTTTTCCCCGAGACTCATATGAGGATACCATGCTTCTTACTATTTTGATACACTTTAAAACTAGAATGGAATTTATCACTGAGAAAATATTTTAAAGGATTATACTCACGCCTTATTCTACCTTAAAAATTGTTTTCACATTGGTGACAGGTGTGTAAGACTTGAATAATAAAATGTACATCACAAAATAATGTCACAGTAACTTTATAGGGATATAAAAACCAGTCATAATTCCAACATGAAACATGAAGTTATTTTTATTGAGTGGTATTCGAGAATTAATTATACCACACGAGTGCAAGCTGCTTAATGAAACAGGTGGTATTTTATTATGTTCAAAGCTGTTTTAAATCCTAGACAGGAACGAGCCTTTCCAGCTTGCCGACTGTGGCGGCGAAATGCTTTCTCAAGTGCAAACATGAATGCGTGTAAATTCCCAAGCCCTGCCGGCACCGCGTTTGAAAAGCACGATTTGGTGCAGTGCAATTTTATTGAATTGTCCTCTCCACTATTAACTCAATCATAGGGAATTAGAAAGCAATT
>JAQZBX010037228.1:0-23880 GCA_029593785.1 Cabassous unicinctus | reverse complement strand
TATAGCCAGCAGTTAGATGCCTTAGCCAATGGACCCCCCTTGTATGAGGTCCACTGCTGCCACATCAAATCTTCTAGAATCATTTGAAGAATTAATTATGGGATCTCCATTAACTACTTATGGCCCTCATTTTGTTGAAACCCTTTCTACCAACTGGTTAACATTTTTTCAAATTCTCTTACTTTTCATTCCCAATGTCTCCTTTGTTCATCTTCACAACCTTAATCCTGATACTTCACTTCTTGGTATTTCTGAAGAAACTCCTCATAACTGCATGGCTTTAACTGACCAATTTTAACACTTCTAATGGATTTACAAGAAACCCCAATTGATAATACAGATGTTATCTGGTATACAGATGGTTGCTACTGTAAAGAGAACTCAAGAATCTATTTTTTGGATATGCTAATATATAGAACCATGAAATAATAGAAGGAAATCCCTTACTAATGTTATGTCATCCCAGCAAGCTGAATGTTTTACCCTCACAAGAACTTGTATAGTTGCAGAAGGAAAAACAGCAAACATATACACAGATAGTGGTATGCTTTAGGGGTTTGTCTGGCAATGACAATATGTCCTGTCAAAGTTTCATGGGCATTTAAGATCAGAAAGTGAAGCAAGCCTCTCCATATAGTAAAATAGTAACATTTCATTAGGGAGCTTACAGACTGGGAAGCTGATGCTGGGTGTCTGCAGGGTTTTTAGGGTAGTGTTTACACTGCCCAACAGGTTACAAAGAGTTATATAGGGTAAGAGTAAAGAAGGCACAGAGCCAAGTCAGGGTTTTCAGGATAATAAATAAGTCTCTTTGAAGTTACTGATACTTAGCAGGAGTAGATTTAGTACAGAAACATATCATGCTTAGAGATGTGCAACTGCATTTTATGATGCACTTATGGTAAGTCTTATCTAGGAATTTATGGCTTCTCTGATTTATGGCATCATATTCCACCCCTCAAAAATCCACTTTTAAACATTCTACAACCCTCTCTTCCATGAAAATCCCTGAATACCATTTGAATGGCACATCTGGAGGCAGAATCCTCAATAAAAATATAAGGCACAGATACTAACACCTATGCCTGCTAATGTCAAGGGGAAAATTAATAAAGCAGATCCCCAAACTCTGTTAGGCTGAAAGGTAAGTCTGTCAAAGCTATTCCATCTCCAGTAGAAATCTGCAACTCTCCACACAACCAGAATTCATTCTGGTTATGAATTGAAACCACATGGATTGCCCATTTCAGGAATTCATTTCCTTTTTTTCCCTTTTTTTGGTAAAGATTAGAAATATTAACCAATGATCAAAATACAAGATGTTTAGTAGGAATTGACATGAGGAGGTCATGACTGTTCAGTAATCTGCAAGTTACAGGCCCATCTCCTGAGAATATAGTTCCTAACATTGATTTCTTCCTCAGGGAATTGTACCAAACTTTAGCCCCCAAGGGTTCTATGGTATTGACTAGGACATTATATCATGGAGCTTGTGCATTAAGCCATAATAGGTGTGTCACTTCTGTCCCAGTTTCTATAGAGGAGGCTGTGTGTAAACTGGAGCAATGGAGACCTTCTACATATATGATAGGAGTCAGAGTTATTGCTAATTCCTTTCCCTGTACCCTAGTAATAAGAATATCTATTCACTTGGGTGACATTTTCTGGTGTAAGCCCCACCAAATTTGTTGGGTGCTTTTGGGTATGATCTGTGGCAATATCACTACGAGTCACTGCTCAGTTATAAATGGAGGAATACCTTTTTATGGCCTCAGGGCTTACTGCTGATGGAGTGGACATTGGGGTCCTGAAACATTCATATCCTGAGGTTTGTCCAATCACCAGTCTACTAACTATTAGCCTAATTTCTTCCTGTACATGTGGTGTCCACCTATGCAGTCAGTTGTTTGAAGATAGCTATTGTAGGTATTGTTTTAAAACACCATTCTTTGTTTCTATCAAATCAGTGGCCTAGGTGTTGTATGGCAGATGAAAGTGCCAGGAAATTTCTCTTTCTTAAATATATATTTTTTTTATTTTTTAAAGATAGTTAGATTACATAAATGTTACACAAAAAAATATAGGTATTCTCATATGTCCGACTCCCCACACCTCCCACACCCTCCCACATAAACAACATCCTTCATTAGTGTGGCACATTCATTGCAATTGATAAATGCATCCTGAGGCATTGCCACTGATCATGGACCATAGTTCACATTGTAGTTTATACTCTCTCCCAAACAATTTTCAGGCTGTGGGAAGATATATAATGGCTTACATCTGTCATTGCAATGTCATTCAGGATGATTCCCAGGTCCTGAAAAAGCCCCTGTATTATACCTGTTTTTCCCTCTCCCTGCCCCCAGAGCCTCCAGTGGCCACTGCCTCCATATCAGTGTTGTAATTTCTTCCATGATTAGAATCACAGTAATTCTATAGTAGAATACAGTAAGTCCACTCTAGTCCATAGTTCATAACCCAATCCTGAGGATTCTGGGATGGTGATGTCACTCCACCTCTAATTGACAGAGAGCTTTGATCCCATACAGCCAATTGATGGAACTCTCTTACTTGCAGTTGCAGGCTCTCTCATTTCCTTGGTATGGTGGCTGTCAATCCTCACCTTCCGGTTAGTTGTCCTGGGTGAGTCCAATGAACTGGAAAATAGTATTGCAACTCCACTGAGGCTCAAAACCTGGTTGGCACATGGACAGCCCAAAGATTCAAGTCTCTCATATTACATATTACTCTCATATTACAACTACCAACTCCAGCACCAAGTATGGGTTCAACTAGAAGGGACAGGTGAACCATGTGTAGGGAAGCCATATGTAAGTCCAACACTGTCACTCTCAGGAGCACAAACTCCAAAGTAGGGCCCACTGACAAGGCACCAAACTCCAGAGCTATCTGCCTTGACCACTAGACCTGAGTGCCTCCAGAGCCCTCAGGATCCCCACTATTTCGAGTAGTATCCACTTTGGCAGTCTATGAGATCCTGCTGAGATGTGCTTAATTGTTACCTCTGGGATGACCTCCCAACTCACTCTGAAGTCTCTTAGCCCTATAAACTCATTTGTCTTTACCTTTTCCCCCTTTTATTCAAGGTTTTTTCCCATGTAGTGGTTATCACACTCACCACATGCAATTTCTCTTTCTTGAACCTAGTCTTGTACTTGGTGATCTGTAAAATAGGTGCCTTGGTCACTAACAATCTGTTGTGGATACCCACACATACAGGAAACTTTTTCAAGTCCTAGTATTGTTGAGGCTTGATTTGCTTATCAACATCCAAAAGCCTGCAGAATGCCTGAAGCAATATCTACATAGCTTGGTGTTTAATTTTGTCCATGTGACAAAGGAAAGGGTCCTAGATATTGTATTTGTCAGCATTGCTTGGCTTGTATTCACTATGGTATCTGCCCCATATTATGGAGTAGAGGGTGCATCCATTGAGCACATGTTGGACAGGACTCACTGGCTGTAAACATATCACTATATTTCAAGGGCAAATGTAATCTTTCACATGCTTTGCATACACTCTTAGGACCCTTCTGTCCCTATTTATAGTGTAGCTAATCTGCTTGATCATGGTTTCCATCAACCCATCTAATTTTAGCTAATGTTTTGGCTTCCAGGTTTCCCAGAAGCATGAGTGAAATATGGGCTGGTATATGCCAAATTGTTATTTTGGCATTGGTTGTTCTTTATTTACCCTAACCCAAATATCTTCTCAGAGGGCTTTACCCTATATATCCTAACTAGCTATGTTCCATTTCTCTTATTGCCAGCATCCCATCCAGAGAATCAGACTATGACACAGCCCAGCTGTTGGAGCATATGGAGACTGTTATAGGCTCCATACCAGATGGCTCATAGCTCAGCCCATTGACTGCTTTAATGTTCTCCTTCACCCATTCATATGGTGTTAATAGTTATTTGAACTGCTATCATGTGCCATCAGGGGTGTGGTCCTCTGCAGAAGCCATCAGCATACGAAGCATCTTCCAATGGGGCTCCTACTCATTATATTATTAATGCTGCTTTCTCTATTGCTGGAATGGGTGGTGTAGGAGAATTTGGATCCTCTACATTTGTAACTGTCCCCAATAATTTATGTAACTCTTTAGATAGTGGACTTGTATGGAGAGAACTCCATTGTTGTAAATAAGTATTTGATTTTTATAGTGTGCTAGCCTGTGCACAAACACTTTTAGACTGACTACAAGTGTCTTTGATGGTCATTTCCACTTATTGGAAATGATATTCACAGTTATTGGCAAAGTCACTGTTATAGGCTCAGTTTGCATAAGAGCAAGATATACTGCTAACAGTTGTTTTTCAATAGGACTATATCATTGTTCTGGTCCTGTTCATTTCCGGGACCAGAACCCAAGCGGCACTCACTTCCTGCATTGTTTTTGTCTCAGGACCCACCCAAAACCTTCTGGGTAGGTGGCAATATCCAATTCACAAGCTTGCCTATTAAAGTGCCTAGAAATTGGATCTGTTTTACAGCTATTTTCTATAACTTTGACAGGAGTGACCTTTGACTTACCTAACCAAGCATAACCTAGGAATTTTATAGACTGTCCAGGCCCCTGGATCTTGGCATTTTTGGTGGCTCATCTTCAACATTACAGGCACTGCAATAGCAGGTGCACCATTTTTGCAGATGTAATACTATAAGAAGTAAGCATAATATTGTCAATATAGTGAAACACAGCAACATTTGGTGGCTTCTCCCATTTTGCTAGATCAGATGCCACCACTGCATGACAGATGGTCGGGCTGTGTAGGTGCCCTTGTGGCAAAACCTGGAAAGTCCACTGACCCCCTTCCACATAAATGCCTACTGACCTTGGCTATCTGCAGCTAATAGGATACTGGAAAGGTGTTAGCTACATATAATACATAATGTAACTCTCCTAAATGGGCCAATAAGTTATCAAGAAGCATTGCAATATTTGAAAATGTGGCATGAATAGGAGGATCAATCTCATTTCATTCTTGATAATAGAACTTCCTTCTCCAACTCTCATCAGGTTTTCTCATTGGCCATACAGGACAATTAAAGGGCTCAGTGCTGGTCATATGCTCCCCACTCTGGCCAGTTCTTGTAGTGTTTCATTGATTTCTGCATGTCCACCTGGGAGGCAATGTTGTTTAGTATGGTTGATACTCCTGGTTACAGGCAGGTGCACTGGGGACCAATAAGTAGCACCTCATATAATTTATTTCATCATGCATATGTGAAGGCAAAATTCACTGGTGGCAACCCCTAATATATATTTGGGTATGAGAGAAATGTATATGACACAACTTTAGAGGGTGAGGCATCCCATTTGTAATGTTTGTGTAGTTTGCACTACTCATATGGCTTTCCTCTCATATCTTTCTAGCACCTTTAGAAGCCCATAGGTCTTCTCATAGGGATTCTCATAGGTCAGTGTGCACTGTGCTCCAATATCAATAAGGGTTACAATGTGCAAATGGTTTTGTGGAGACCAGTGGATATCTAGCTCTATGTGAGGCCTTCTGTTCACCTGGTGTCACCCATATTTGCAGGTTACTGTGGCTGCAGCCTTGTCCTTCAGAGACAGGGGTATCCACTTCCTTATACCAGACTTACTTTTCTCAGGAGCTGCTGAGGGAGTAATAGCCAGTGGCACAGATTTAGATGTAGGCAGTAGCTGATATCTTTACTCCTTAGGCAGCTTTTGTCAGAGACCTACAAATATAACATTAGGTTGTTTGTTTTTTAATTGGGGAGACTGCAACAATTAGATCAGCCCATAATGGCTTAAAGGTTACATGTATGGGCCCCTCTTTCCCTTCCCTTGCAAGATCTCTTTGGTTAATTTCTTTACCCCTTTTGATCAAACTAATTCCATATCACCTGGGTCTGCTATAGCCATTCATCAGGTGAATGGGCTAACCAACTAGTGGGCTTAGAATATCTACTAATGTCCTATTCCAGGGTGGAAGCATGATTTGGAGGATTTTATCCTTTATAATACCTGTGAGCATTTCATCATCAGATCCACAAAAGTTCAGCATATGATGCCTACTTCATTCTTAATTCTCTGACTATATTCTGTAATTCTTCTATAGATGACAATTTGCCTATTGTAAATGGTATATCCCCTTCATTAGGCCAGAACAATTTTGCAGCCTAAATGTGCCACACTAATATTTTTTTAATGTCATCTGGTCCTTGCTGTGCCTGATGAAGATGCTGATGAAGAGAGAGAGATGTAATTATGCTAGCCATTATTGTCAATTTTATTCCTAGAAACATAATACCATTTCCTCTTACATCCCATAATCTAAGTAACCAAGCAGCTATGCCCTCTCAACCTTTTTGTTTAAAAGTTTCTGTTAGTTCTACTAATTCTGCAGGGATATCTTCTTTCATTACTGTCTGCTTTTGAGCAGGAATCTCTTCCTGTGCATCATCAAGAGCCCTGATGACTTCCATTTTTATAGTTATTAATGGTATTGCTTTTCCAGACTCATCTTCAATTGCAATTTCCTCCTTCAATCCTTACTCTTTTGCACTCTCCCAGAGATCACAGGCCTTTGAATCCCAGATTTCCCTCTGGATAACTGCTCAGACCTGCCACTGTGCCATCCTTCATCCATGCATTCTGGCAACTTTACATGTTATTACTTCTAATCATCCCTCTTTGGTTTGTACCTTTTTGCCAATACATTAGCATTGTTGGAACAGGCTAACCTAACATCATTTTCTAGAGCTAAAGACTTCTAATCTCCTTACTTCAGCAAGTGCTTTTAAAAGAATAAATAGAGAACCTTCAGATTTACAGAACAATCATGCATAAAATACAGGATTCCCATACACCACTCCAACAACAGCAATTTGCATTGGTGTGGAACATTTCTTATAATTGATGACATCAAATTTTTATTATTGTGCTATTAATTAAAGTCCATGGTTTAACTCAAGGTTTGCTGTTTGTATAGTGCAGGTCCATGGAATTTTTAAAAAATTATTCTGTTACCATATACATGATCTAACATTTCCCTTTTTAAGCATATTTAGATATATATTTCAGTGATGTTAATTTTGTTCACCATGTTGTGTTAACATCACCACCATCAATTACCAATATATTTCCATTATTCCAAATAGGAACACTGCACATTTTAAGCCTTAACTTACCTTTCCATATCCTCACCCTAACCCCTGGTAATATATATTCTAGATCCTGACTATGAGTATGCTTATTCTAACTGGTCCAAATCAGTGGTATAATATAATATTTGTCCCTTTTTGCCTGGCTTATTTCACACAAACTTATATCTACCAGGTTCATCCATGTTGTCACTTGTATCATAACATAATTTCATTTTAAGGTTGAATAGCATTACATTGTATGCATATACCACATTTTATTTTTCAGTCCATCAGTTGATGACCACTTGAGCTGCTTATGTATTTTGGCAATGCTCACTATGAGCATCATGTGTAAATGTATGTTTGAGTCCTTGCTTTCAATTCTTTTGGGTATATATCTAGGAGTGGGATTGCCAGGTCACATTGTAGTTCTATATATAGCTTTCTGAGGAATTGCTAGACTGTATTCCACAATGGCTACATCATTTTACATAGTCACCAACAATGAATGAGAGTTCCTATTTCTCCACATCCTCTTAAACACTTGTTGTTGTTTTTATATAACAGCCATTCTAATTGGTGTGAATAGTATCTCATAGTGGTTTTTATATAATTTCCTTGATGGCTCATGATGTTGTGCATCTTTTCATGTGCTTTCTGGCCATTTGCATATCTTGTTCAAATCTTTAGCCCATTTTTTAAATTGTGCTGTTTGTCTTTTCCTGTTAAATCAAAGGATTTCTTTATATAGTCTGGATAGTAACCCTTTATCAGATATATGGTTTCCAAATATTTTCCCCTATTGTGTAGGTAATCATTTCCCTTTCATGATAAAGTCCTTTGAGAATAAAAAGTTTTTAATTTTTGCAAGGTCCCATTTATCTATTTTTTTCTTTTGTTGCTTGTGCTTTGGGTATATCTAAGAAACCATTGCCTAACACAAGGTCTTGAAAGTGCTTCCTGACACTTTCTTCTGGTGTTTGATAGTTTTAGCTTTTACATTAAGGTCTTTGATCCATTTTGAGTTGATTTTTATATATGGTGTTTGTCAGAGACACTTCTTTTTTTGCAAATGGAGATCCAGTTTTCCCAACACCATTTGTTGAAGAGACTATTCTTTCCCAATTGAGTGGTCTTTGCTACCTTGTCAAAAATCAGTTGGTCAAAATATGATGGCTCATTAGTGAGCTCTCAATTTGACTCCATTTGTATATATGCCTGTCCTTGTGCCAGTTCCATGCTATTTTGATTATTGTGGCTTTACAATATGTTATAAGATCATGAAGTATGAATCATAGAACTTGATTCTTCTTTTTCATGATGCCTTTGGCTATTTTGGGTACCATATCATTTCATATAAACTTGATGATTGGATTTTCTATTTCTGCAAAGATGGTTGTTGGAGTTTTGATTGGGATTGCACTGAATATATAAATTGCTTTGGGTAGTATTGAAAGCTTAATGATATTTAGTCTTCCAATCCTTGAACACAGAATATCCTCTCATTTATTTAGATCTTCTTTGATTTCTTTTAGCAATGCCTTGTAGTTTTCTGTGGAAAAGTTCTTTACATCCTTGGTAAGACTTGTTCCTAGATATTTGATTCTTTTTGTTACTACTGTGAATGGAATTCATTTCTTGATTTCTTCTTCTGATTGTTTATTGCTTGTGTATAGAAACACTACTGATTTTTTGGTGTTGTTCTAGTACACCACCATTTTGTTGAATTCATTTTTCAGCCCTGGTAGCTTATTGTGTATTTTTAAGGATTTTCTGTATATAGGATCACATCATCTGCAAAGAAAGAATGTTTTGTTTCTTCCTTTCCAAATTTAATGTCTTTTATTTCTTTCTCCTGCCTAATTTCTCTAGCAAGAACTTTCAGTACAATGTTGAATAACAGCAGTGACATTGGTTCTTTTAGTTTGCCAAAGGGCTGTCAATACAAAGTACCAGAAGTGGGTTGGCTTTTAAAATGTGAATTTTATTTAGGGTAAAATCTTGCAGTTCTGATGCGATGAAGTATCCAAATCAAAACATCATTAGAGATGTGTTCTTCAACAAAATAAACTACTGGTGATCCTGGTGTCCTGCCACATGGTGAAGATGGCAGTGGATCTCTGCTGAGGTCTCTGTCTTGGACTCCAGAATCTACTATCTCCCGGAGCTCAGCTGTGAGCAACAAGGAGGCTTTTCTCTTTCCAAGCCTCCTTTCTCAGTCTCAGCTGTTCTTCTTTCTTCCCAAGTTCAGTTGTGCACTGTCAGTCATATGGCTCCTTTCTTCAGCCTTGAGCTGCTCCCTGGGTGCAGGCTCTTAGTGAATTAATGAATAGGCTTTCATTGTTAGCAATCCTCATCCTCTTTCATGGTAGAGTGAAAAATGTCAGCTTCCTTTCTCTGTCTTTCTCTATGTCTCCATTTATCTAAAGCTCACTTAAGAGGGTGGAAATCCAAACTGAGACACACCTCACTAATGTAGTACAATCTAAAGGGTCCAACATCCACAGGAATCGATTACTTCAAGAACATAATCTTTTCCTTTTTGGAATTCATAAAAGAACTTCCAACTGTCACAGTGGGCATCCTTGTCTTGTTCCTGATCTTAGAGGGAAAATATTCCATCGTCCACCATTAATTAGGATGTTAGTTGTGGGTTTTTCATATGTGCTCTTTATCGTGATGAAGAACTTTTCTATTCCTAGTGTTCTAAGTGTTTTTATCAAACAATAGTACTGTATTTTGTCAAATGCCTTTTCTGTATCAATTGATATAATTATGGATTTCTCCCCCCTCCATTCTGTTAATGTGGTGTATTATATTGATTTTTCTCATGTTGAACCAACCTTGCATACCAGGGATTAATCTCAATTGATCAAGGTGTATAATTTTAATATACTGTTGGATTTGGTTTGCTAGTATTTTTTTAAAGATGTTTGTATACATATTTATAAGAAATATAGGTCTGTAGTTTTCTTTTCTTGCGGTATCTTTTGGGGGGGATTGCTATGTGGGTGATGTCCTTATAGAATGAGTTAGGAAATTTCCCCCCTTCTTCAAATTTTTTGGAAGACTTTGAGCAGAATTGGAATGAATACTTCTTGGAATGTTTGGTAGAATTCCCATGTGATGCTATTTGGTCCTAGGTTTTTATTTCCTGGGAGGTTTTTTTTTTAATTACTGATTCAATCTCATTCCTAATAATTGGTTTCTTTAGATCTTCTATTTCTTCTTGACTCAATATAGGTAGTTTGTGTGTTTTTAAGAATTTGTCCAATTCATGTAGGTTATCTAATTTATTGGCATACAAAGTTGTTCTTTGTATTCTGTTATAGTCATTTTTATTTCAGTGGGGTTGATATAATGCCCCCTTTTCATTTCTGATTTTCATTATTTGTATCATCTCTTTCTTTTAGTGGTCAGTCAAGCTGACCAAAGTCCATTTTATTGATCTTTTCAAAGAATCAACTTTTTGGTTTGTTGATTCTATTGTTTTTTTGCTTGTTTGTTTGTTTCCTATTTCATATATCTCCATTATAATCTTTGTTATTCCCTTCCTTCTGCTCACTTTTGGTTTAGTTTGCTCCTCTTTTGCTAGTTCTTCCAGTTTTGAGTTTAGGTTTCTGATTTGAAGCCTTTCTTCTTTCTTTAATGTAAGTTTTTAAAGCTATAAGTTTCTTTCTTAGCACTGCCTTTGCTAACTCTCATAGGTTTTGGTATTCTGTATTTTCATTTTCATTCACCTAAAAATATTTCCTAATTTCACTCCTGATTTTCTCTTTAACCCATTAGTTGTTTAAGAATATGTTGTTTAATTTCTACATATTTGTGAATTTTACATTTCTCCCTCTTTAATGATTTCTAGCTTCATCCTGTAGTGGTTTAAGAATATACATTGTCTGATTTTAATACTTTTGAATTTATTAAAATTTGCGTTATGATCCAACATATGTTCTATCCTGAAAAATGATCCACGTGCAGTTGAGAAGAATGTGTTTTCTGTTTTCTGTTAGGTTCAGTGTTCTATATAAGTCTGTTACCTCTGGTTGGATTAGTGTATCATTCAATACCTTTACTTCCTTACTGATCTTCTGACTATATGTTCTATCCATTATTGAGGATGGTGCACTAAATTCTCCTACTATAAATGTGAAATCACCAATGTCTCCCTTCAAATCTGTCAGTATTTGATTCATATATTTTGGGGCTATGCTATTAGTTGCCTATATATATATATATATTATTTTTTTTAAGATTTATTTATTTTATTTTTATTTATCACCCCCTTGCTGCTTGTGCTGCTGTGTCCATTTGCTGCCTGTCTTCTCTGTGTCTGCTTATCTACCCCTTGCTGGGAGGTCTTGCCGCATCAGCCCACGGCGCCGCGTGAGCCAGCCTCCCCTCACAAGGAGGTGCCGGGAAGCGAACCCAGGGCCTCTCATATGGTAAACGGGTGCTCTATCCATTGCGCCACACCCGCTTCCTGCCGTGAGGTTGCTGCATCAGCCCACCACACCGCTCAGGCCGGCATGCCCTCACAAGGAGTCCTCGGGATGCAAACCCGGGCCTCCCATATGGTAAACAGGGGCTCTATCCACTGAGCCACACCCGCTTCCCATATATATTTTTAATTGCTACATATTCCTGTTGAATTGTCCCCTTTATCAGTATAAATTGACCATATTTGTCCCTCACAACTGCTTTTTACTTGAAGTCTATTTTATCTGATATTAGTATAACTCCCCCAGCTCTCTTTTGGTTACTGCTTGCATGGTATATTTTCACAATCTTTCACCCTCAACCTACATGTATCTTTGAGTTTAAGTTGAATCTCTTATAGACAATGGATAGTTGGGTCATGCTCTTTTATGCATTCTGCCAGGCTCTGCTTTTTGACTGGAGAGTTTAATCCATTTACATTTGAAGTCTCTACTGGCAATATGGAACTTTCCTTTGCCATTTTGCTTTTTAGTTTTTTAACTGTAATAACTTTTTTGTCCCTCACTTCCATTAAAGCCTACTTTTATATTTATTTGCTTTTTAGTGTTTTACCATATTTCACGACTTCTCATTTTTATCTGTATATAGTTTCCTTGTTGTTACTATTGGTTTAAAATTCAACATCCTAAATATATAATAAACATACTTGGTTCAATACCAACTTAACTTCCATAGCATGCACATATACTTTTCCTACAATATCTGTCCCCCCACAATTTTTTGTGCTTGTTATTGCTTATGTCTTTGTACATTGTACATAAAAAACAATAATTTATCATTACTTTTTATGCATTTGCATTTTACCACCTTTTGGAAGTAAGGTACATACCACTGTCTAGTGTCCTTTCCTTTAAGTCTTAAGAATACACTTTAGCACTGTTTGTAGGGCAAGGCTAGTGGTAAGGAACTCCTTTATCTTTCGTTTATCTAAAAAGTATCCTATTTCTCCCTCTTTCTGAAAGAGAGTCTTGCAGGATAAAAAATTCTTGGCTGGAAGTTGTTTTCTTTCAGTGCTTTAAGAATTTCATCCAGCTGCCTTCTTTATTAGTAGTATTATTAATTATTTGTATTACTAATATTATTATATTAGCCTATCAGTTCCTTGTCTTCATTTATTAATTAAAAAGTTGTTAGCTTATAGAACATGCATGCATAACATACAGGCGCTGATACATCACCCCACCACTAGCACCTTGCATTCTTGTGGAACATTTGTTACAAATGATGAAAGATATCATCAAAATATTAGTACTAACTATTGTTAGTATAGAAACATGAGTTATCTTCATTTGAGATGAAAACACAAAAACCTAAGGAAATTATAGAATATATGAGCCCTGCCTCATAAAAGAAAATATGCTAACTTATTGCCAGGAAATAATCAAAACATTAAAGATAAGTGAAACCCTGGTAGAGCAACCCTTTTACCGTGTACTCTTGGGAGGGTATCCAAAACTGCAATCTTCAGCCTGGTAAATCGTATACTGGATAAGACATCTCCACAAAGATACACTCAACTTGACTAGAAAGGACCCTACTAGACTCTTCTAGCTTAATTGTGTACAGCTAAATTAGAAAGCATTGATTCTTGGATTCACATTTTTCTTTAAAGAAACTCCTAACTTGCCTGGAAATCCATACCTACTGGACATCTAAAGCTCATACTGACCAAAGATGAGAATCAGAGAGCATCTGACATAGACACTATCCCAAGACTCCAGACCAGGTCTGTGCAGTTAATACTGGTAATCTTAGGCTTAAGTCCCCCAAAAGTGAATGACATCTGATGAAGAGAGCTAACACAACAACCAGGACAAAACTTGATTTTCATCAGATGAAATAAACTCAATAATTTTCATTATTATCTTATTAGCTCTCATTCACATTTTTAATCCCACTTTCACCTCAGTCCATCTTTGTCCCTCCAACAATGAATAATAAATCCTAACCATTTTTTAAATTTTCTTTCTTACCCTTACACTCTTCCCAGTCCCTTGTCATTCATCATCATTTTTCCCAGCAAGACAATGGACAGATCATGTAGAAAATCCATCAAATTGCTGGATCTGTGTTGATTTAGACTCCCCAGAAGGGCCCCATTTATTGGCCACATCCTTAGGCATTCAAACCTTGAAATCATTAAAGACATCAAAGAGAAAATGCAAATATTACATAAACTAGTGGGCACAGCAACTTAAGACTTAGTTGGTTAAATCTTAGATATTGGAAAGACTGGATACATAGCATATTTCAAACCTTGCTAATCCTTTTTTTTTTTTTTTGCTAATCCTTTTTTATTGTTACTAGATTATCTCTTACTCATTGTTTCATCAGAATTATACCCACCATCCCTTCCTATGTCATGCTGTTAGAAGATTTTGTCTAGGTTATTGACTATGTTGTAGAACTGAATTTCAAGGGCATATCAGATTAATTAAGCCAGTAATTGATAAATGATTTGTGAGAAGAGAAATGGGAGAAAATAACATATCATAAGTCCCAGGTAGAGAGGATGGGGCTGAAGAGTGATAAAGAGGACCAATTTACAGGCTACAATTTCCCATTATAGATTATAAATGTCCAGGTTTTATTTGCATATTGATCCAGGCAGGGGCAAAGAAGGCCAGAACCATGTTCCAAACGCAGGAGAGAGATTCAGCCTTCATACCTGCTTTCTGAACCATTAATTATTCTACCCCATTGCTAATGGCATGGGAGGAGTCCCAGCTGTTTGCTGTTTTGATTGATTACCCCACCAATCAATCCCCCAGAAAGGCCCAATATTAAAGTCCCTGGAGATATATCCATGGCTTCTCTTGGCTTCTGGAGAAAATCTCATTCATGAGGGTCTTCCAGCAGTCAACCTGTGGCTATTGATATCCAAGTGGCCTTCTTGCCAGGTTCCAGATCCATATATTGATTCCCTATTTTGCTACCCTTCTTCAATGCTATTGTGTCATAACCTTTATCCTGAAGTTGCTTTTATGAAACTTATTTTTCTAATGATGAAACTAAGCCTAATTATAATTATAATTAATGCCTGAGTCATGCCCTGAATGCCTCCTTGTTGCTGAAATGTGGGCTCTTTCTAAGCAAAACTGAAAATAAACTCACTACTGTTCCCCTATGTGGGCTATGATTATCAGGGATGATTGTCCCTGGTGCTGAAGGATTAATAACAAATGTTAGTCAACAATGCTTTTGGAGAAAGATCTTGATCAAAAGGGGGAAATATAAAAAGAAATAGAACAATATAGAATTGCTATAGCTAAAAGACTTGAAATGGTGTCAGGAGGTCATTCTGGAGGTTACTCTTATGCAAATCACAGCCAGGTATCACAAACTGCCAAAGTATGCAAAACTTCAAACAACAATGTTCCTCAAAACCCTAATGACATCTGGAAACCATGAAAAAAGATAAAGAACTCAGTAAATTACCTAATCTGATGGACAATAGAAATACTCCAAATATCCACCAATCACAAACATCTTATCTATCTTATTCTATTTCTTTACAAATCCTTGCCTGGAAGTGACAAGATGAGACACAATTTGGGTTTCTCCCTGAATCTGTGCTCCCCAAATTGCAATTCTAATACCCAAAACATATACCTTTGTTGCCTTGCAGCTTAGTTTGCAATATCTCAGCTAAAATGTGCCTGTAATTGATGGGGAAATAGAAAATAAAAACAAAATAATCTGCCAAACCAGAAAACCTCTCCACTAAGATAGAAGAGGAAGAAAAACAATTTTATTATTGAATAACCATTAAATGAGAAGGTGATACATCATAAGCAATCTACAGAGAAATTGCAAAGGCAGACAGAAATCTTATGCTTTTTATGTGACTAAGCAGATACAACCCATTACATACACATTTCTCATAATTTCAGAGCCAGAGGCAGTTTTAAAATTTGGAACAAATAACATTCCTCACCCCACCCTACTGAGTCATGCTCATCTCTTACCAGTTAAAATGGAGATATTTACTTTAATTAAATTTCAATCAAATGTATTCCTCCCTTGAGGAGACCTTTTTATGTCATAAAATTTGCAAGAGACTTAGACATTTATATACATTTCAAATTTGTATATATATATTTCAAAAGGTCAGAGAACAAGACTTACAATTATGGGTTTTCTAATGTAAATTCCAAAAGAGATGTGAAGGAGGAGGAAGTCTTCTCCCTTATGTCCAACAAGAATAATAAAGCTATTCCTCTTTTTAATTTGCATTTGCACTCACATATCACACAAACACAAACACATAGAGATAAGTGCAGTTGCTAATGATGTTAAGGGGAATACTTAAAGTAAAAATCAAGAAAAGTTGCATCTCATCTGTCTTGGAATTGGCACCTAGATCAAGTGAATTTGTTTGTGGCTCAGCCTACCAATTGACTAAAAGCCTCATTCTTTTTCCATGAAGTTACCTGCTGACAGAGGACATCCATTCCATTAATGGGAAAATGATCACCTTGGGAGGAACAACCAGGAGAGAAACATCTTTTAGTCAACATGAGCCAATTTTAATAATTAATGGAGCAATTACTTCTTTTATTAATCCTCTCCCCAAGAACTTCACTTCCTGTTGGAATACTTTAAACTGTGAGTGCTTCCTAGGCTTCAAGAGAGTTGGGCCCCCACGACCAACAGAGCCAGGTGGTTTTGTTACTTTTGGAACCCAAAACACATTTAAAAGTGTAAAAGGGGGATTATCTGTCAGAAGTGTATGCTTACATGACCACTGAATCCCTATGTTGGAATGGGTGTCTTCTTCTGGTATAGATTAGGGATAGGCATGGAAGTTAAGGCTGACTGAAGAGCAAGACTGCCATGGGTTATAATCTAGCTATAGTACATGTTGTAATTGCTCCACCAACTTATCAGAGATCACCCAATTTAAGACTTCCTTGTCTCTTAGTGTCCAATATAAACTCTCAATCATTTTGGTTTCACCCTTAGGTGGGGGCCTGTGTGTAGGTGCATCTTTCAGCCTAGGACAGGATAAGACTTGCTGCTGACAAAATTTTGGTTTGGGCCAGGTGGGGTGTTGTTTGTGGAATTAAGAGGCAACATCGGGCTATAGACTAGAATGCACTTGGTGGTGTTCTGTCGTATATTGTGATTCAAGCAATGGAAGAAATTGTAACAGTGAGGTGGAGACAGTGGCCACTGGACATTTTCAGGGCAGGGAGGGGAGAGGCAGTTGAAATACAGGGGCTTTTTTGGGACTTGGGGGTTGTCATGAGTGGCATTGTGGCAACAGATGTAGGCCATTTTACATCAGCAGAACTGTGTGAGAGAGAGGGTAGTCTATGATGTGAAATGCGGTCTATGCTTGGTGGCAAAGCCCCAGGATGTGTATATCCATTGTGGGTGATGTCCCACACTGATGAAGGATGTTGGTGTGGGATGTTGTGGGAGGTGAGGGAGGTGGGGAACATGGGAATCCTTGTAATTTCTGAGTAATAATTAGGTAATCTAAGCACCTTTAAAATATATATATATATAAAATAACACTTATGTAAGAAAATACACATATATGCATATATATTTATATATCATTTTACAAATATTGGTATGTTCTGTGAAAAATCTTGATTTTTATGAACAATTAAAAAAAACCATAAAAAAAAAGAGGCAACATTGGACTAAGAGTTTGTCTTTCATGAGATTCTATTAAATCCAGAATATGTATGGTCTTTTCATTGTGTGTAAGGAAGACTGATATGTGTGAGTCTTAATGTGTGGTGACAGATTCAAAGCCACAAAAATCCATCCAACAATGTATATTTGGGTGGGGTCCAATGTCCTCCCTATGGGTCACTCTCACTCTTCAGGAGAGGTACTATACTAGTCAGGGTTCTCTAGGAAAACAGACCTAACATTAGATATCTGTAAACATCATGAAATTTTACAAAATTTTCTCACAGAGCTGAGGGGATCCACAAGTTCAAATCTGTAGGGCAGGCTACAAGCCAAGAACTCTGATGAAGATCTTCATGGATTCCCCAGGAGACACTGGCTAGCTGAAATAAAGATGGAAATTCTCCCTTCTGACTGTTGAAATAATCGCCTCTCCCTATAAAGTCTTCAACTGATTGGATGAGACTTCTCTCATTGCTGAAGGCAATCTTCTAGTTGACTACAGATGTATTCAGCTATAGATGCAATAAACTTATTGATGATTTAAGTACACAAACTGTAACAATTAGGCCAGTGCTTGCTGACCAAGCACCCAGGCAAACACCTTGCCAAGTTGATACATGAACGTAATCATCACGCTGCCCCTTTCTTCAGTCCCTTGTTAAATGCCAGGTACTGGAGAAAGTCACCCATTTTTCAGGTACCAGAAAGCTCATTGCAATCAATTGAGTCAAGAGTGAAGGGAGTACCTATACTTTACACATGAAATCACCACCATCACACATCATAGAACTCACTGGAGAGCTGTTGCTTTTCTGGATGTCTCAGATAAAGGACAGGACCCAAGAGTCAACACAATTGGCCAATCTTCAGGTAGCCATATTAGTAATGGATTCCTTAGCCACCATTAAGCCCCATCTCCACATTTTCACAGACTCTTGGACCATTGTCAATGGTCTGGCTATCTTGTCCAGATTATGTCAAGAAAATTTAGTTTCCAAAGTGAATCCTTTGGAGAAATGGACTGTAGGAATAATTTGCCTCACAGAGACCCTAATATAAAGGAGGCCACATATGTCTCTACACAAACTAAAGTCACCTTACTGGGCATCACTGACACACTCATCCACTTTGGAGAGTTCCATATATTATTCCGAGTGTCCAAGGCAGCCATTTCACTTCTCAGAATACACAATTCTGAGTTCTTGAAGACTTTCAAAATAATTTGACTGCTGGTATCTTATAACCTTCACCCTTCCATGTTACCCTTTTGCCCCACATCTGGATAGGCTTGTAAGAAAGTCAAGTTGCTCCCTCCTTTGGAACCACTGCAAGGTTCAAATCATGCAAGCCCCTGATGATGAACAGGAACACTCATCCCAGGGCCAGCCCCTAATAAATATAAAAGCCCTAACCATTTCCTTTCCTTTTAAAGTCATTTTCAGGTCACCTGGAATGCCTGTCCTGTTCTCCCCTGGAAATTTCATTATGTCAGTAATAAACATTTTCATACTGTCTTGGTGTTTCTGCAGTGTCATTCATCTTAACATGAAAAAAAAAACTAGCATGGGGATCCAAACTGTTAAAGTGTAGCCCCAAAAGTGAGTGTAAAAAGAGTTATGCTGGATGTTGCAGAAAGAGTTTCAATGTGTGGATGTTTAATTGCACAGTGATTATGCAAAGAGTGACAGATAAATTTCACAGAAATGTGTGCACAAAGTTGGATTTGGATGGAGCAAAGGGTGTGTGGAAGGTATGTTTGTTTAACAAGTGTTCATGGAGAGGCAGCTGAATGGTGCAATGTGGTGGGAAGCATGTGGCATAGCCTTTTTGGGCATTATGTATAAGCTCAGAGAAAACATGCAATGATTAGAAATTTAATGGCTTGCAAAGGATATGTAAGGCATATAAATTGAATGACACAGCATAGGTGAGCATGATTGATAGGTGAATGGAACAGCTTGGAATGCAAGGAGTCCTATATAGATGATAGAACCTGTGTGCAACAATTTTTGTTAAAATTGCAAATAGAAGCTCTACAAGGATAAGTAAATGGCACAGTGTGTTAGCCCAAGGGATGCTGATGCAAAGTACCAGAAATCTGTTGGCTTTTATAAAGGGTACTTATTTGGGGTAGAAACTTATAGACAAGGCCATAAAGAGTAAATTGCTTCCCTTAACAAAGTCTTTTGTGATGTTTTAGAGCAAGATGGCTGCCAGTCTCTGCAAGGGTCCAGCCTTCTGCCTACCTCTTCAGGCTCTGTGGTCCCAGCTTCTTCTGGTCTCAGCTGCAGGCTTGTATAAGGCTCATCTTTCTCCCTAAGGCTTGTTTCTTTCCAGACTCAGCTGCTCTGCTGTCTTCACAAGGACAGCTGTAGACTATCAGGCTCATTCTCTTCCTGGGACCTCTACTGTGTCTAACAGAGCCTTCTCTCTTTCCTCATGTATCTGCTTCTCTGTGTATTTACTTCCCAGGGCTCCAGCATCAAAACTCAAACTCTCTCTTCTGCCATGTCATTTTCTCACCCCATTGTTGGGCTGGGGACTTAACATCCTACTGCCTTGGCTGAATCAAAGACTTAATCACAATTTAATCAAGTAAAACTGAAGCCTCTGAATCTAATACAATCTAATATGCTCAGAGGAAGAAACCAGTTTAAAAACACAATCCAATATCTATTTTTGGAATTCATAAACAATGCCAAACTGCCACACACAGTTTTGGTTCTACTCTCATTTGTTGTACACATTTGAGTTAGTCAGTATACGCAAGTTGATGCCATTCTTTTCCACTCCTTGCATACCCAATCTATGCCACATAATTTTCCTTCCATGCAAAATCTCTCTCTACCATTCAACACCCACAGCTTCCCCACCTATTCTACAATACCCAACCACCACTCTTGCACTCTGTTATTCAAACATCACTCTTTGCACATTCACCCTCTGTAATTTGACTATCACTCCCTACAAACCCAAAATTATTTTATAATACTTATAATAATTCTACAGTACTTGTGCTCCATCCAACTTTGTTTCATGCCCTCCTCTTTGTGCTGTTCAACTTAACCTGTTGGAGAACAAAATGGTTACTTCCATTTCCACTCATTGTACACCCATGTTGTGTCATTCCACTATAACATGTGCATAGGCACATTTTGCAATTACATGTATACTTGAACACCATTTTGCCTCATCCAAAGTACTTCTTGCACATTCAGTTGTTGTTTTCACTTAACCTTTCATTCCCACTGTTATTCAAATTATATTCTTTTTTTTATTGTGGGTAAAAATCAAATTCTTCACATTATATACCAATATCTGCAAAATGACACACAAATACATATGCATATATGTGCATTTGTTGACACAAATGTCATTTGTTATATATACATATACATATATATATATATATATTCTTCAAAGGTGCCTAGATTACCCAAACACTACTCAGAAACTACAGGGATTCCCATGTTCCCCACCTCCCACACCTCCAACAACATCCCACACCACCATCCCTCATCCGTGTAGCACAACACCTGCAATGGATATACACATCTTGGGGCCTTGCCACCGGGCATAGACCACAGTTCACATCATAGTTCACACTGTCTCCCACACAGTTCTGCATGGTATATGCTGATGGAAAATGGCCTACATCCGTCACTGCCACGCCACTCAGGACAACCCCAAAAGTCCCCAAAAAGCCCCTGTATTTCAACTGCCCCTCCTCTCCTTGCCCCAAGACGTCCAGTGGCCACCGGCTCCACCTCACTGTTACAATTTCTTCCATTGCTTGAGTCACAATATGTCTACAACAGAACACCACCAAGTCCACTCTAGTCCACATCTCCTCCCCCAATCCTGAGGGGACTGGGATGGTGATGTCCACTGCACCTCCAAGTGAGAGAGGCCTTATATCCCATGGATATGGTGGATTGGATTATCTTGCCTGGAGCTGCAGGCCGTCTCCATTCCCTGGGATGGCCGTTGTCCATCATTGTCTCCTCACCAGGTTACTTGGATGTGTCCATTGAGCTGTAGGGTAGGCGTTGCAGCTCCACCGAGATTCCAGGCACAGCTGGCATATAGGTATGCCAGAGGCTTCAGTCTCTGGAAGTACACGTAACAACTCCAGCATCACATATAGGTTTGATTGAAGGGACTGATGGACCATGTGCAGGGATGACTTATTTGAGTCAAACTCTGTCACTCTCAGGAGCACAGATTCCAATGAAGAGCCCCTAATTAGGCATCAATCTCTGGGGCTATCCCCACTTATATAGGACCTGGGTGTCTCCAGAGCCCTCAGGGGTTGCTCTGTGTGGGGTGATATCCACTTTGGTGTTCTATGAGATCCTACTGAGGTGAGCATAAGCATTACCTTTGGGATACCCTCCCGACTCTCTTTGAAGTCTCTTAGCCACATGAACTCATTTTTCTTTACCTTTCCCCCCTTTTATTCAAGGTCTTTGTCCAATCATGTTGCCAGTTGGCACTTGGTATTAATCCCTCGTTGCCAGGGAAGTTCACCCCCAGGCAAATTATATTCTTTGTACAGTTTTTGTGAACTATTAAACTTCCAATCATTGCTCACTGTCACTGAGCTATTTAACTTACAAAACCAGGTTGTGCCATTCATTTGCACTGCTTGAACACCCAGTCTTCCCACTGAATTTTAACCTCTCTCACACTCAGTTTGTGATTCAATAACCACTCCTTCCATACCTATTAAGAACTATGTAATGTCCATTCTTGCACAACTACTCCCTGCCACTCAACAACCACTCTTTAAAACTCACCATAAGCTATTTGACCATCACTAATGACACACCAACTGTGCTACTCCTTGCATATTCTTTACAAACCACCAACTTAAAACGACTGCTGCATCTCTCTACTATGCACCTTATAAACACCACAGAACTAAGCTATGCCATCCACCTCCCCATTTTCCACACCCCCTCTCTTACTCAACAGTCACTCCTTGTATGCCACTTTTACCTCAAATTCCTTGCAAAACCAGTGTTCTCAATGCTACTTCCATTTGGCATAACACTTGTTTGTGTTATTCTGTTTACTTCCTCTGCACAGCAAAACTATTCTACTCCTTTCACTCCTTTCTCATCCACTGACATTCAGTTCTCTCCCCATTCATAATTGCTGTGTATTATTTCACAAAGACTCATTATACACCCACTCTGTGCCATTCTTCTACCACACTTCACCCACTCACAGTGTGCTATCAAACTTTCACTTCATGTACACCTATTCTGCATTATAAAAATACAAGCATTTCCACTCTGTGCCATTCCACACTGTGTAATACTAAATTATATGCTATTCAATTACACTTGTTGCATAATTTTCACAGGTTTACTTAAGTCTATTTATTACACACCACCCTATGCCACTCAATTATTACTTCTTACAATGACCAATTACAATTAAATAGCACCTCCTTGAACACCCATTCTGCATCATCCAAGTATGGCTTCTTGATCTACAGCTGTTATATTCACCTATCATACTTGCACATCCACTGTGCATACTCAATGTTTTCTATACCCACTACAAGTCACTAAACATCCAATTTTTTTATGCTATCTGAGGAATTCAACTTTTGCCCATTGCACAACCGGGGCTGTGCTATGCATTTGACTCTTTGAACACTTACCCTATGCCATTCAACTATCACTTTAATCATATTTGTGGCATGCAATCCAAAACCACTGTTTGAATTGAATCATTAGTTGACCTATGGGAGCACACTCTAGGCTATACTCATAAGTACACATCCAGAAACATATTATCAAACAAGCCTGTTGAAGAGCTGTTGCCACTGCTGTTCCCAGACCCCAAAGCTTCAGCTGCACTCAAAGAGTTACCACATCAGGAAACTGCTGTCACCTCCAGAGTCTAGAGGAACCACTCAAAAACTTTCACCATTGTTCTCACTGGAACACCATATCACCTTTCATGCCATTGCCATCTCATGTTGTTCATGTCTTCCATGTGTCATTTGGGACAACCATTTCTATAGATCCTAGGATATCAGTGCAATCCTAGCTTCAAGGGATCCTGAGAAAGTGTTTAACATTGCAGTCTGGAGTAATAAAAATTATGTTTAGAAGGAGCTTGAAATTCATATGGAATGAGTCAATGTGAACAATATACCTCACCTGAAGAGTATAGGATTATGAGGATGATTTAATGGAGTTTCACTTACTGGTTCTTCTTGCCAGTATATTCAGAGAAGCATATGACCCACCTGTGGTGAAATCACAGGTATAACACTTACTATTATGAGTGTTTTAAATTTCTTAGTTAAATCTCTTATGAAAGAGGTCACTTAGTAGAAGGAGAAAATAATATCTGAGTCCCTTTCCTCTGAAAAATACTTTCTTTACATGTAATCCACAAACTACAGAATCCAAGATAATAGCTTTTCTTGGGGAGAGACTTTAAATGCAGAAATGGCTTCAATATGTTAAATCCACATTATTCACAGTTAAAAGTAGCAACAGATTTCATTTCATTGTTCACAACTGTGAACTGACTTGTTTTTCACAAGTAGAGTTAGAACACTT